>JABXWE010047745.1:0-36898 GCA_014611495.1 Limonius californicus
ATCTTTTATAAATCTTGCACAAAAACATTTAGAAAATATTTACTGGAAATATTTATTTAAGAAAAAAAAACGCGTCACATTTTATCTTTTTCTAATATTGGTTTAAAATGTTTTATAAATGTTATGTGCTACTTGGGTCATTTCATTAACAATCAGTTGTGTACTAGTTCCAATAGTGTTCCAATTTTAATTAAATAATTTTGGAGTTAAAATTTTTTTGTGCATTTAATAGAAAAATAAATATTTATTGCAACAATGTTAATATTTTTTCCATTTAGTTGACTTTTTATTGCACATTTAAGTGCATATTTTGGATATATATGATGCATATTTTGAAGTTTTTTGGTCCATAATTATCCTAAGCCTACAAATAATTCTAGCAAGTGAACTACACCTCGATACCTATTAAATAATTGTAGTAAATTACAAAAACTGGTTGATTTAAATCAAGACTCATTATGTTTTCCATCGCCAACTTTTGTTCATCGCACTGTGTATTCTCTCGGTTTTGTTGGATATTTAAGACAGCTTTGATTTCAGTAAAACGCGTTATGAAATCACTTTTCAGTGTAAAACCACAAGCACTTGAACTTGTCTGTTTCGCTTCTCCTCTTGAATCTGAACTCAAAAAATTGTTGTGCCCACCCCATACACAAACCGCAGTTTGACCTTAAATTACCTGAAATAATCCGGTTTCGTTTTATGCACCGCCAATTTGATATTTTGCGTGTTGCAAAATTGGTACCCAATCTGTTTCTGCTACAAAGTCACGTACTGCAAGTGTTTGTTACCTTTAAGGTCTGCGCTTGTTTATATTTTTGATTAGACTCTACAAGTCCAGTTTTAGTCAGAGTGGATGCATGTGTAAGCAGAAAGTGCAACTTAAGGAATAGTTTATGTATTTAAGCGGCCACTCACCGCCAGTAATGATTATTGGATAATGATGCATTGATATTAAATGTTTACATTAAGAGCGTGAGAGAAAAATTCTTGCAGTTAAGTGAAAGTTCATGAACTTTTAAAGAAGTTATGGAAAATCAATCACACAAAACCACGCAAATGTTTTAAGTTATACTATTTTCTTGGCAATTGAACTGTAGGAATTTTGTTTTGTAAATATGTTCTGGGTATCAAAATTCTTCGCCAAATTAAAATTCTTTATCAACCCATCACAGGCATATTTAAGAAATTATTCGAATATGAAATTGCAGTCCTACATGCACGCTGCATGCTAATGTCGGTGAGAATTTATGCTACTCGTCTGACAACATTTTTTCGTGCCATGAAAACAAATTAGGTGTTTGCAACGAATTACATAAATAGTTATTAATTAGTATTGAACGTTTACAGAAATGTTTGGGATTTTTTACATCTTCAAAACGGCTGAAATATGTTTCATGTTATCGAGATTATATTGTATTTCTTGCAGTGCTGACGAGTGCCAGGCAGTAAAAATGATTACATAATATACGTTCTATAAATTGATGTCTTCATAAAACACAGAATACATAAAAAGTTAATAACATCTGTCACTTACAACTCTCAAGTAATTTTATTTTTGATAATTGTCAAAAATTTAGTCAAAACTGTCAAAATATAAAATTAAAATCTCTGAAGTTTTTTTACACATTTTCTCCCTAAAATGCTCTTTATTTCTGTCATGATTCTGACATAAAAGAAATCGATTTTTATTCCTGGTGAAAAAGTATTCTTTTTGCAGTTGTTATTACATAATTTTGCGTAAGGTATTTAATAAAAAATTCAACTAGGTTAAGAATATAAAATAAGTTATTATCATTATTAACTACTTGTTTTTATAGATAAAATATTTTCACCTTTAAGATTTCAAAGGAATATGTTCTTTACACTTTATCGCCACTTCAATGGTAAACATTTTTCCAACAAAAAAAGACACCAGTCATAATTTACAATAATACAGGAGCGTTTGTATACAGTTCCAATGCTTACGAAAGTCTCTATAATTGTTACAAATATTTTATACATTTGTATTTTTGAGAAGATAATAAGTTAGTTCTTAGTCATTTTCTTTATCTTATGAAATGTGCGAAATATTCGAGTTTTCTTATCTTATCAATATTCAAAACTTCCCTTTCTTTATTTAGACGTTGTAGTATTTTTTGATTTTCATTCCACAGATTATTTAGCACGCACCGTAAGTATTTATAACTTCCCATGTTCTCTAAAACTGTACTTCCTATTTCTATATTCGGGGATCGAGGCGTTTTTGCAAGCACCATAATATTTGTTGTCTTGGTATTCAGTGTTAAACCATATCTCTCACTTGCTTGAACTTCTTTATTAATGGGAGTTTGCATGTCTGCGTCATTGTCCGCGATTAAGACAGTGTTCGCACATCTACAATTATTTATTCTTTCTCCTCTTACAATAATTCCGTCTTTCACTTTCCATAAGGCTTCGGTGAATATTGTCTCCGAGTAAATGTTACATAACGTGGGAGCACAGTATACACCCCTGTCGGACACCTCTGTTTAACTACATACATATATAGATTTGTTTGTTCGATTCTCTACTTGTATTGTTGCTGTTTGGTTCCAGTACGAATTATTTATAATTCGTAGGTCTTCATCGTCTATTCCCGAACGTATTAAAATTTCGATTAGTTTAACATATTGTCAATCAAACGTTTTGTTTTAATCGAAAATCGTCTCTGTTCACGTCTATACACTTCTGAACTAATACTTGTATGGCAAATACAGCTTCTCGGGTTCCTACACTCTTTCATTCTAAACTATGTGTTACTTATTTTGAACATCAAAAAGTCCAAAGAGGTAGAAATTGATCTATATCGCCGAATTCTAGATTAGCTACGATAATTACATCGTTTTAAATTTAACAACAAATATCTACATATTAGTATCGTGCTAGTCGACCTATATTCCGCGAGATACCTTCTAAATATTTATAGATAGTGTATTCCTATCTTGATTTGTACATTACATGTACAATGCTAATTTTCGTTTAGACATCTGTTTAAATTATTTATAATTTTACCACGACAGTTTTATTTGGAGTCGCTTTTATTGTCGGTTAAAATTTCGTAGATATGTATATGTATATAAGTTTTATTAACAATTCTTTTTTGTAATGCAATTTGTAAAGACAAACGTTTTATGCAAAATACTCAGACAACACGACCATTATTCTACACGCATTCTGCACGTGTTGACTATGAAAATTCCACATATATTATTCTACTTACTCAACCTTCATTTCAAATAACAAACATCGTAGGAACGTATGATACATTAGCTTACTTTTGCCAATTGTTACATTTAAATACACTTGCTAGATTAATAAGGACTTTCCTTAACAGTTTTTCCTTCTATCTCTTAGACATAGCGATCTTCTCTCATATGCATTCATTAAGGAGCCCCATATAGAGACAACATACAGCTAAACATGGTCTTCTAATCATATAAAGTGCAAACCTTAAAGAGAAATATTACTCGGGTATATGGTACTAGCAAGCAACAGTTCGCAAAGCGTTTGCGAGTTATGACCGACTGTCTGTTTCAGCTTTGGTAAATATTTAATAAAGAAAAAGCATACAGCCTCCCGAAACTGTATTCTTTCGGACTTTTGCGTATGGGTTTACCTAAAAACTTTGGCATACAAAGCCCTTGTCAATAATCCTGTGTTGCGCGTTTAGAGTGCCACAGACATAGAGGACCTACAGCTTAACGTGGCCTCCGAACCACGGGAAGTGTAAACACTTCTACTCCAGAGAAGATTAATAAGTATTGCCAAAGCTATTGATGATTTTGTGACAAATTTCAACCTAGACCCTGATAAGTGTGTGGGGTTAGACTTCGACGGATGTTCTACCATGTCTGTGAAAGAAGGGGGTGTACAAACGATCTTGAGGCAAACGTACAATAAAGCCTTGTATTTCCATTGCTCCTTGCACAAGCAATACCTTGTCGTGGCCGACTTAAACGTTATCCCAGAAATTCGAAACTGCCTTGGAACTGTCAAGGAGACAATCATATTTTTTCGCGAGTCCATTTTACGACGACAGCTTATTTCAAACATTTCTATATTGTGTGAGACTAGATGGTCATGGAAGTACAAGAGCATCCGTGTTTTTAAGGATCACTTCGTCGATATTGTTGAAGCATTAAAGACATTAGCCAAAGCAGCTAATGCAGCAACAAGAAAAATGCATATCAAATGCATGCAGCTGCGTACAGATCTTCATTTGTTGTGTCAGTAGCATGATTTGCCAAGTATTCCTCTATACTAGCACCCGTAGCAAATACACTTCAATTGAAGGCACTTAACATAGTTAAAGTTAACCAGCATATTCAAACTATTCTCGTCATGCTAAGAGAGCATCGGGAAGATGCGGAGAACGTCACAGCTGACGTTTTGAAAGAAACGGGCGACATTGCAAAGCATTTGTACGCCACTCGCGTTGCTGGACGACAATTACATAGAAGCAACCCTCCAGCCAGAAATCCATCCAATGTTGGAGAAGGTCTCTAATAATTCCTTACTTGGATTCCATCATATCATCTTTAGAAGTCAGTTTTTCTGCAGAGAAATAGTCTCCCGAGTAACATGCGAGATGTTTCATTGGAGGAATGGAATGAAAGTACTTCATCTTGTGCAACTTTTTACAATTTGAAAGGCGTCGGTGGAGAAAGGGAATTGTGGTTCAAAAAGTGGAATGAGGTAAAAGTAGCGCCAGATACCATCGAGGTTTTAAAAAAGCTAATTGTTCTTTCCAACCATTAGAAAGGCGCTACTGATTTTGTTTTCACAGCCCTGCACAACAAGCACTATTAGAACGTTCATTCAGGTCCCTTCGCCAAATTAAAACATGGCTTAGAAGTGAAAATAGGTTAAATGGGTTAGCCATGCTAAGCAATCATCGTCAATTGGTTTTCGCAAACAAGGAACAATTAGTGGAAGCTGTAGTTAGAAATCTAATAATCGCAAAGTACTGTTCAAAAAATTAATTTTATTAATATATAGTGTTTTCCTATTGTAATTGTGTATTATTGCATGTCCCCCCTCTGATGGAGCCTCTGCCTCCATGAAATAAGTTGTATTCAGAAAGCTGCCCCCATCCCTTCCGTTTTGAGCTGGATAGGCCCTTGAGATGACCCTAGGACCCGTTGCGAACATAGAACCGAATATAATAGTTTTTCAATGCAAAAAGATACTTCTAAATCTTGATTGCCAGGTTGCTTAACTCATAAATTTTTGCACCCGACCGTTAAAATATATTTTTGCAAATTACAAGCTATGTTCATCAATCAAGAACATCTTAACAGAAAATCAGACTTGTCTTGACCCATCTCCAGTGTATTCGCTTACGACCCTCGCAGTGTATTATTTGTTCGATTTTGTGCCGTGACGGATGGGCTAATCAACATAATTAGGCCTTTGACCACAATATATGGCGATTTCGACTTTACAGAAGTCGTGCGTGCCCACGACGAGCTCTAAATCGTCCCTAGCGTGCAATTCTTACTTGTTCACAGCGACCGTAAATATTCAAGTAATTCCCCAAAACGAAACTGCACGTTTTTAAAGGTGCTTCGTACCAAAACTAATATTGATATATCGGAGCTTTGAGACAAAGCTGGTGATAACAAATGGAAAAGGAGATTAGAAAAATTGAGCGTTGCTATTAGTTTAGATAGACTTCCATCGTCGAATACAAATTCCATCTCATTTTTTATACATATAGTAGCCTAGGAAAAACTGTAGGCTAATTATTAACAGTCCACGTTTAAATATATGTAAATATATAATTACATTCCTGCATATTTATAAACCTGCACGCATTAAAATAAATGTAGTGTATTTAACTTAATAAAAGTAGCTACATACGTAAGTTATTAATTTACAATACAATGTTACTGAGTAAATTACTAAGTTGTAAACCGAAATTATTATCTAATAGGCACGTGTTACTTGTCAAGTCTTGCTGCCAAGAGACCACAAAAAACTACACGTTTTATTCATATACAGTTTATGAATAACTACATAATTACTGTTAGTTATGATGCAAATTGTTTGAACTTGAAGGTAAATATCATAATTTTATTTGTTAGTGTAAAATGTCTGTAATAATTTTTCTGCAAAATGTTCAAAGAATTGGCCATCCTAATATTTCAACGAATATACCATTAATTTTCGAATTTTACCTCATCTTCCTAACCTACAGTCTAAGTTACTTAAGACGGGTATAACGAACATTAGCTCGAACATCGATTTGCATTGTTTGCAGTAATCACAGCGATTGCTTCATCCCAAATACAATAATAAAAAATTAAAAACTTTTTAGCATTGGTAGGTACTGTAATTCGGAATATATTAACCCCCAACAAAACGTTTATGTAATACCTGTTAATGTTTGTAATACAAATACACTAGAAGATTCTACATTTTTTAGGTGGAATGTCTCCATTCTCGGCAGAATTCATATATACTTGCTGTACAACGAAATGTTTTACCAATGCACTTAAGATAATTTTAAAGTTTACGAAATTTTTCTTAAAATGCAACTGTTGACGCGGCTTTTGATAAAACATTTTTGCAATGACAATATTAAAAAAATATTCTTAGAAGATCAAGGATTTCAGATTTAAAAGACTAAAACTTGGAAATGCTCCTTGTTTTGCGATTTCGGACAATTTTGTTGATTACAAACGTGACGTTCTAGTACTACAGATATTTTTGTCATTTTCCCTGTATTACTTGCGATTTCGGATAATTTTGTTGATTACAAACGTGACGTTCTAGTACTACAGATATTTTTGTCATTTTCCCTGTATTACATTAACGATACGAGGAACTATTTGCACGTAGAACGGAGTTCGACTGTAATAACTTCACGATATTCAAAATCCACAAAAAATCAGATTCGGTTTTGTACACCAATTCAATTTGATAGTAAATATTTAAAAATTAAGGTCGCAAAAAGCATTATTAATCACTACGGCGAGATTTCTGCAACAATATTTCTACCTTACATATCCATGTTTTTTCTGAATAAAGAGGTTCTTATTATATAAAATTGCAGTCCAATTCAACACACCTAACTAATTAAATCAGGCAGACATCCGCACATTATTTATCAGACAAGTAAGCACGTTGACGTTTACATTAGTTGATTTCATCGTAAAAACTTGTTTGGTTAAACGACATTCGGAATTAATCTACACTGTAATGCTGATGAATGCGGTTTTCAAAACAAATATTTTAAAAAACGTTACGCAAAGTAAATTTAAGATTCCTATTCAAGAATGCCAAACATGGGGTTGTTTTTCCCTGTCTAGCCTTCATACAACTTATACAGGGTGTTCCATCTTTTCAAACTAGGCGCTCATCGGAGTATGAGAACTTATCCTACTTCACGAAGAAACTATTATTTATTAAACGTATTTGTTTTTTAGTTTATACATAAATAGCTGTTAGTAATAACCTAAGACAGTTTTCTAATTTAAAGTTAAATGAGTTCATTTTTGCAACCAGCCTCTGTGAGTTAAACTGGTTTGTCTACTTGAAGTTACTTAAGCGATTACCTATTCGCACCGCTTATTATTATATTATATTATTATATAATAATAATCATATATTATTACATTTAGTCGTAGTTTATTACCTATATTATATTATATATTTATTATTATTATTATATATACAGGGTGTTTCCTAAGTACGGTACATAACTTCGGGAGTGTGTTCTGCCGCTAAAATAAAGGTAACTTTGCTATATAAACTATGTCTCAAAAATGCTTCGTTACGGAAATATAGGATGTGAAAGTTTCACTTAAAAATTACAATTTTTTAATAGTTCCAAAACCAATTGAGACATTTTAATTAAATTTTGCAGGATTTGACGGTTAGCAACGGTGCGTGTTTTACGGTAAAAATAGTGGCTTTAGTTTAACCAGTGGCGGGCGGGCAGGCTAATCGCTGATAAATTTGGAAGGAAAAACGAGATACGCCACTGTTCTTTTTCAATATTTTTTGAATTGCCTGTTCGATTTGGAAGAAAAAAGGTCTCTTGACTTTTTTTCGTAGAACGCATCATTTTCGAGTAAAAAAATAAATAACATTGCAGTGCGCCGTAATGCAATAACTAATATTCATGAATGAGCCACGTGGAAAAATCATATTAAAGCAATAAAGACACTAAAGTTTTTCATTCTTTTTTATTCTTCTTAAACTCTTTTAACAATGTACGACAAAAAAGTGATCTTTCATTTTTTGCCTAATACTAACCTTCGGCTTCAGCCTTAAAATAAACTTCAGATGGAAAAGAAGGAATATGATGAAAGTCAGAATGATTCTATCCCGAATGGTTAAACGATCCTGAGGTCAATTATTTCAGTTAGGCCAAATATGTTCACTACTGCAACATTTCTAGCTCCTGATTTTGGAAAATAATGAAAAGCTTTTGCTTTTAGAATCGCAATTAAACACGCAACAAAACGTTTTGTCATTGCTTTCCTTCTTTGGGGGAAACTCCATTCTTCAAGTACTGACGTTTTAGTTGCTTAAATATATTTTATAATACACGAATGTACCTTCCAATAATTTATTAAAACCAAATGATTATATTGGAATTGTCACTAGCGACTGTGTTTCAGGAGTTCGTCAGAATTCCGCCAGAGGGCGTATTGCTTAGCTTGAATCGCCTATTAACTGAGAAAGAATTACAGAAATGATATACCTTATTTAAAACAAGGAACTCAACTATCAGGAACAATACATGCTACTAAAAGCCCTCGACAAGGTTGCAGTTTATTGTCCCTGTTATTTAATAATTACGTGGAAATAGCACCCCAGAATTGCAAACCTAACTGCGAAGGAATGGACCTACCTATCAATTAAGACAGCTTCGCAGACGAACAAGCTATTTTTGCCCAAGATGCATATGATTTAGAATTCATACTAAGACGGTTGTATGACGAATATGCAGAGGAGTGTTTACAAATAAGCTTAAACAAAATGAAAGACCCGGTAGCAAATTCCGACGCTAATTTTGATGTACTTCTGAAGGACGGAACTTATGTGAAACACATTGATGCATTTAAGTACCTTGGGGCCATTATAAATAAAAGCAGTATAGGAAGAAAACGAGAAATTAAACAGAGAGTAAAGAATCCCAGAAAAATTGTGGGTGCCTTAAATTTCTAGTGGTGGGACAAACATTTAATTAAACGGGATAAAAAAGAATATATGGTGGAAACTATCTCGTGTTACGGGAGTGAGGTCTGGACAATGATAGAGAGTGATAAAAAAGACGGCGGCAGTTGAAATGGATTACTTGCCGAGAAGCAGTAGAGTTTCAAGAGAAAAACTACCGATCAAATAAATCAGGAATAGACTGTCAGCTAAAGAACCAGTAATACAAAGAATAGAAAAAGAAGTCTTAAGTGGTTTGGCCATTTACTAAGGATAGACGATACTAGATGGCCTGAAGGTTTTTGTCGTTGGACGCCACGGGGAAGAAATAGGAGATGGCGACCTTAGAAATCGTGGAACGAGGAAGAAATGCGATTAGGGAAAGAAATTTAGAGAACAATTTGGTTTATAATTGAGAGGCGTGGAGGTTAGAAACAGGAAAGCGCCAACTTGATGTGTGATTATGTATTATAATGTATTATTTTATGTATATACTTATAGTATATTGTATGCACTCGATTAATTCCTATATATATGTATATATATTATTATATATTATTATTAATAAGATAAGATAAATAAATCAATTAATTAAATCAAATTTAAAGTTGAATAGAATTGAATAGCTTGCATTCCGCAATCATATTTTTATTAATTCTTTTATTTTTATAAATTATGGTAAGTTGGGCGCCAGGTGACAATTCTTTAGAGACTTGTCGCCAAATACTGAAGCTGAAAAATACCATGGTCTAACTGTCAAACATAAGTACTCGCCTCAGAAGTCGGTTCTATCACACTTTACGATTGTATGAGAAAATGGACATTTGACACTATTTCCTAGTACGCATATTTATACACCTATTTTGACACTTAAATTTATTTTATAAAAATGTTCATATTTTAACGGCGTCACTGTTTATCCAAATTCTGATTTTATAAATGCACTGTACGTATCCAAAAGCTGCCCTTAATACACATTCTATACTTCAAGGCTGTCAAATACACATTTTCACTAAATGTTCAGATTAATGCAGCATACTCCCTTGTGAATTAAATTAATCCAGAGCTAAGCTTATATCCAAGCTCAAGGCATGTTCTAGTATCTTTCTATACTATTTATTTCATATAGAATCTTTTAAATTAGAATTTTTTTATTATCCTTTCTCTTTGTGACAGGTTTTTGCAAAATACGAAGTTGGCTGCGTTTCAGATCAAGCAAGAAGTTATCTGCGTCTTGGTCCGCCCTATGTTAATGACCACAATGGAACCGAATTCCAAGATATCATACAAATGTACGAGTATCCTTAATAAAATGAAATTAACCTATCTTACGAATCAAAAAATCATCACAATATATATGGCATTTGCTGCGCCACGAACAACAGCCATATTTAACTCTTAATAACGAGCATTACTAAATGGTATACATTTCTAGCCCTAACTTACCTTTTTTCAGCGGTAAATTAATTTTCAAATTCTCACATAGGTACTTGTAAGTACAGAAAAACTAACGGCCGGGCTAGTATAAATATCAAGGGAAGCTAAACGAGATGTCATTTCTTATAAACTAATACAATTGCAAACTATTACCAGTAAACGTACTGTAAATGTAGAATTAAAGTTTCAAAACGCCCAAGTAGGTATGCCAAAACGACTAATCTGTTGGTAAACACGTTCACATACTGAAACTAAGTATGCTCGTACTCGTCAACGGTAACTTGTTAAATTACCTCCTTGTTATTTATTTACGTCTCGGTGTTGCTTTAGATGTCAACTATACACTCTCAGGGCGATTGTTTAGCATACATAGAACGTAGCAGCAATATAACTTTGTTGACGCACAGACTTGACCAGTTACCTGCGTTTACTAATAGTGCTTGCTAATAAAAGACGACGTACTCTTGCTGCATTTATGCCTTACGACTGCTTTCAAATAGGGGATTAGGTGTTAAGCAGTTTCGCACATTTTTACGTTAAAATATTCAACCGACAAAGGTGCGCTCGCGAACAAATACGCTTTTAGATGAATGCTTATGAGCGGATATTCCTGTAAATGGCAATTTTATTGGACCGTCGCTAACTTGATTAAAATGCGAAATGCTGCAATCAAGCAAGGTAGTAAAAGTGCAAGGGCTTATTAGAATTTGCAGTTTTGTTGCTGTTAGCGCGAGGAAACCGCAACAATACGGTTATTTGTTTTCCGTCATGAATTAATGTAGATTCTTATTAAACAGAGGATTTCTCGGACAACTTATACAACCAAATAAAACGAAAAAGCTTTTAAGTCATACATACAAGATATTGTATAATTTGCGCCCGGGCTATGGAAGAGGCAAAACGACATTAAGCAGAAACGTCTGACTGACAATGTCATAAAATCTTTCACTTAACGGTTAAAATATATGAAATATATTGTGTCTCAAAATGTCATTTCTACACATATACAATTTTGCATGGAAGAGTGGAAAACTTAAAATTATTAAGAACTACTAGTTTCTTGCCCCTTTTGCTAGACATAGAAGTTACAAGATCAGCTTTCTTTTTATTAAATTTAAGTACACTTTCAAGAAAAATTAACTGATGCACCGTTTTTACTTTTTCGTGTCGATTATAATATGAAAGAATTCAAGGAGTAAGGTACCTGTACCAATTAAGGCCAAGATCCTAATAAGGCCATTTGCACTTTCTTACCCAAACGTAATTTTCATGAGAGTAAACTTCCTGTAATTTGACAGGTTCGCTAAGGCGTGCTCTCCATAACATAAATGGTGACCTGGTCTTATTGGAAACACTTTGTAAATACAAGTTTATATTTTCATTTGACACCATAAGCAGAATAAGATAGCCCCTACAAAAGAGTCAAAGCAACAGTTGCAGGGAGATAGTATTTCTAACGGAATGTCTGTCTGAATCGAGCTTCCATAGAGTATCAAATATTACGCAGAATACTACGGAATCACATTCAGATTGGTAGTAGGTACCAAAAATTGGGGTGTTTAAGTATTTTTACAACGATTCAGGAAGGTAATTTCTATGACAGAATTTTTCAATTGGCAGAAGTTGGAATGCCTGTAATGCCTAAGATATTACGAAGATCGGTATTTTTTATGCTCAAGAATACAATATACAAAATGGATGAAGCATTTCTCTACCGCCATGTAGATCTTCGCCGCAGAAAGACCCAAACGTTAAATCCTGCAGAGAAAGTTAACAAATTCATAGTTAATGATTATTTCAAGAAGCTTAGAAGAGTTTCAGCAAAATTGAAGGTAAGTAATCAACCTCAAAGGATATATAATATGAACGAGAAGGGTTGTAGGTTAACTCTACACCACTAGCAGCATGTTTTGGCCCGTAAAGGCGAAAAAGGGTGCATTTTATAGCATCAGAACATGCAGAAAACGCAACCATAGTAGCTTGTGGAAATGCACTTGGCAATACCGTCGATGGTTTTTTATAAGGGGAGGTGCAAGAAGAAAGAGTGGAAGGACAATATGCCACCCGGTACCCAAATAGAAATGATACCGAAAGGTATTATAACAGCTGCTATATTTATTAAGTGGATTAATCATTTTGCCAAGTATAAAGCGGATGGAAATATTCTTCTTTTTTTGATGGCGCTGCCTCGTGAGTTGCAGCCTCTGGACCAAAGCGTATTTAGAAATTTTGAATATTACTGGAATATCGAGGTTTTGAATTACTACACTAGGTACCCTGACAGAAAAATAACACGCAATAGGTTTGGTGAAATCTTATCCGCGTATATCCTAAAGCAATGTCAACAGAAAACAGCCGTCAGGTTTCAGGGCTACGTGGAGGTATCCCTTTGATCCAAATATTCTACCAAAAACTGCATTTGCCTGCAGCACATTAAGTGAAAGAGCTAGTTCAGAAACAACTTCTGTAATAGATAATGAGCTTCCATTTATGAGTGGAATTCGCTCATCTAAGGGAGTAGCTTGCATAACAGACATTAAACGTCCCTCCACGAGCGTAATTCCTACTTTTTATAATAAAAAAGTCTCGACTTTGTCTGAGTCAAAAAGCGATGGCGATTCTAACGATTTTCCACTTTCTAGATACGTTTCAGTAATTACACGTCAGCTATTTGGAGAGGATCAATCTACTAGCGACGAGAACACACCTCAAAGTGAGCAACTACAAAATGTCTTGTTATCGGTAAATGGGACTAATTTCTACGCCACCGCCAAACCGGAATTCGATGTAGCAAATGTAACTTCACCAAACGATACTATGAAGCAAACTTTTAAATTTGTTTGCCCACGTCTGAGTTAAAAACCGTTATCGTGAAAAGGCGTAAAGCTTTCAACTCCACTGAGCAAGTTGTTGTTAGAGATATATTCGATCAAAAGGCCAAACAGAAGTCTACCGAAATATCCACACGAACTCCCAGCACGTTTATTAGAAGTACCAAAACAGAAAAACCAAACAAAAACGAAAAGAGCTGGTTTTGCTCTCTACGTCAGTCAGAAAAAGATTTAGACATGCACTTGTGTGTGATTTTTTGAAATATGCGCATGAATAGTGCGCGGGCCTTTACAAAGGCTACAAAGTAAAATTTGTTGGCCCAAAATACCAAAACCAAATTTCAAAATTCATTTGTTTACAGTTTATAATTTTGTTTAAAGCTTATAATTACGTTTAGCGTTGATAAATGTGTATTACGCTAGTGTTGTGTTTGTGTTTATAAATATTTTTTGTAAGAGGACGTTTTATTTGATTCATAGTAATAAATAATATGGCTAAGAATAATTTTCCGACATATATTGACTTATATTTGGCACATAGCCTTATTTGGTACTGGTGTTCCTGACGTTTGTCGCTTTTTCTGTGTAACCCATAAAAAACTGAAAAAATTAAGTCTTGTAACCATGCTGCCTCAGGATCAAATCAGATAAAGATTACTTCATATTATTAATTTCTGTTAAACAGTATCAAAAATATAGTAGCCCAAACCTTAAGGTGGCCTTAATTGGTACAGGTACCTTATTCAAAATATTTCTTTACATAACTATCCACCCCTAAACCCAAATTACGTAAAAGTTAAGTATGGGTGAAAATAATAATTTTGTAGTTTACCAAGAATTCGCAGACTAAAGATTGAAAGTACAAGAAACAAGAAAGTAACGTAGTGCCCAGTTGAAGCAGGAACTTTTGCTACTAAAAGTAATAGATGTAATTAGGTAGCGACGTATTTTAATCCTAAGATGCGATAAGGGCTCTAATCTGCCATCTGGCTGTTCACAGACCCACCTATATGACAGTTTGACCCACAACGTTTTCAAAAACGTGTGACCGTCTGGCAGTTGACAAACACCGAAATATACGAACTCCGGCAATACTGTTAAGGATTAAACAAAAAGTTCAAATATTTCTTATATTAGAGTTATTCAAGGAAGTAGCAAGTACAAATCCTCTACTGTCAACCGTATCTCTCACAGTTAAATGTGATTTCACTGTGATTAATGGCATCTCTTTATTGGACCCATCGTATGTGAAATATTGAAGACAGGCGTTTCAAATGCAAAGCGGTCATTAAATATCTAACAAAGACGTGCATTGCTCCAAAAGAAATTAAAAAACCCCTTCAAAACATATATGACAGGAACGTCGTATCTTACACGCAAGTCAAATTTTAGGTAGCAAAGTGGCATCGAGGAATAAAATCTACGAAAGGCGAGCTTAGCTCAGCAAGAGGTATTTAAATCTCTGACACCTAATTAGTGTGCTCACTCTGAACTTTGACATTATTCAAATGGATCCATTGAGGAATACTTTACACAGGGCTTTGTTAATTAGAAGTATTTTGCATAAACCCATGTTTAGCAATGAAAACAAGGAAGACTTATTTCATACGTAATACTGATGAGCCCATAATTATGAAGTAGATACATGCCACAATCAAACTCAACTACAACAATTCGACTAGACTAAAAAAATAAGGCTACTAAATGTTCTAACTTATAGCAATTACCAGATTGCGTTTAATTTCGGAAATAACATTCCACACAGAAGGTTTTCTTGTGGTGATGCAAAACGTCATTTTGATATTAACTACTGGTTAGTAGTCCCATCTATGTCATGCGAATTGTAAGATTATGAAAACGACAAATTTCAGGGAATATGATTTCTAATCCAGTAGATTAGAATGCGGTTCTAGGTCTGGGAAGATCTCCAAAAGATGGCTGGATTAGGTTAAAAATGTTGGAAATCCATTACAACAAATTACCCATGACATATACGACCGATCGAAATGGAGAGAAATAGTCTATCAAGCAATCGATACGCTTTAACCAATGTGGAAAAACGAAACCTGTTTATTATGACTCTCCCGATAGAAAAAAACAACTTAGGAGAGAGAAATTGAACTGTAATACAATACAGTTTATGTACATCTACTGGGTAGAATACCTAAATTTTTGATAATTCAGGATAAAATGTATTTATACTTCTGAAATAACACAAGGTCTGGATACCTCCAAGTCAAGCTTCTAAAAACGCATTGTATTATAGAACTCAGTAAATGCGAGAAAGAATTACTAGTAAAACGTCTCAACGCAAATTATTAATAATGTTATAAAAATCTGTATAATTTTCTCTTATTATTTCAACATCACTATGAGAATTAACGATTCTTTGTACTAGCACACCTTTTAGTCTACATACGAGTGCTACTTATACCAATCAGGTTATTGGTAATTATTTAACGCCGTTTTATAAGTATTACTGAATAGTAACAAGATTGTTTAAAAAAGTACATAATTAAACTCCAATATAAACCCTTTTAATTGACCGTGAAGTTTATTACTACTAGGTAATAGTTCCATTGCTTGTTTGTTCCTATTTCGAATCACGTTATCGATTCCATGACCAATTCGGTCGGTTAGGGGTTTATCGATTCTCCTTAGAATGTATGCAGTAAACAAGCAATAAATATATTTTCAGAAGATTTATAAATCCTTTTTTTTACACGTGTATTAGCAGAATTGTGCAGGGTTTAAAGTTTGTTACTGTTAAATGTAAGTATGGGCTCATTGGTATTGCAACAGTTACAATATCAACAACTTCTACATGGAGATTGGAAACGGCATTTAATATTTGAACAGGAGACCGTGGTAACGAAGTGGCCGAGGCGTTTGATTTCGTAGTTACTCTACCAAAGTCGCCCAGGTTCGATTCCTAAGGACTATACTTACCCAGGGTGTTTGTGGCGTCTTAGTTGTAATTGGGGCGTTTGGAGAATTACGAAGCTGGAAAATATTAGACCCGTGCATAGCATTAAATATGTAGAGCGAGATCTGTTGAGAGGAATGGGAATCTCGGAGTTGCCAGAAAAATATGTAAAACAATAATCGGTATGTAATTTAAATGTACATCTTGTACAATAATTATTACTACATATCAGATTCTGTAATTTGTCGTGTGATATACATAAGACGATCCTACAATTTCTGTTTAAAAGCATTAAAACTTAAGCTTCTGGTGTGGTTAATAGGAGCTTTACGAAAGCAAAAATGAATTTCTCTCGCCATAAAAACCGAAAAATATCCAACGTCTTTCAAATAGTCCAAATTTTGCATTATTTATACGAAATATCATATTTTTTCTAATTGAAATGAAGTAGCAGCAAACATATGCACTCTTAAGCAAAGGTTTACATTTAATGTTGCCTTGATAGGAATCGAAACTCGGTTATAAATGTAATAATTAACATGATACAAAGTTCATTGCTGGCCATCTGAATATGGAATGAAAGAGACATAACACTGTAGACAACGATATCAATTAAAATACTTATTAATGATCCTACCTCTTAACTAATTTTTGTAATAAAAATAAAATTACTGTCCAGTTTTTAACATATCATTTCATGTTTATCTGTTCATTACAACTTTATAGGCAATTTGGTGGCGACCGACCTAAAGTATTATTGAACTCAAATTATATGTAAAATAATAAAACCCGCATGTGGATTACGTATTAATTTTAATTTTATTTAGTAAAAGTCGCAAAACGCCCACTATGCACAACATCTTTTCTAAGTTGTGTCCTTCAAATCTACGTCACACTACAAAATTTTCGTCTTTCTTCTTTCTTTATCAATTCCTCTTTTACCTTACGGTGTCGAGGTTGCCATTGATACATTCGGGATTTGAATAAAATTAAATTATAAGATCGCAGTAGTTAACCAAAATGAAAAAAAATATTTCTGATCCAGTCGCTGTCTCGTCTTTAAACTCAGTCCAATGGGAAAAAGTTAACAATGGATTATGAACATTTATTTTATGGTGTTATTCATAGACTGAACACGTTTTGGAAAATTATTGTTTTAATTTTCAGCCACCTGTTTATCTAATTCTTATCAAGAGATTTGGTTACAATTTAATACCATATCAGTACAAATAGGAACATGAACACATTA
This sequence comes from Limonius californicus, assembly GCA_014611495.1. Classification (NCBI taxonomy): domain Eukaryota; kingdom Metazoa; phylum Arthropoda; class Insecta; order Coleoptera; family Elateridae; genus Limonius; species Limonius californicus. The sequence continues at coordinate 17,633 of JABXWE010047745.1, forward strand.
AAAAAAACTAACGAAGCGACATGTTATATTATTGATTTATTATTGGTAAAAAAAAACTATCATAGTCAATACAAATTAATTCATCTTCAGTCTACAACAGATCAAGAATAATGAGTATTTTTTTATATGTAATATAATAATATAGAAAGGATCTTCAGTATAATAACTCACATGTGTAGTTCTACTCCGCAATTGTTGTTATTGCTAATTTACAGCTTGCAATCAGTTAAATCTACAAAATTAATTTACATTTTTACCTAATCTACGTTGTTATATTCAATCACGCGCATTAATTTCAAGATTAACGTATGTTTTCGACCAATGTAAGTGAACGATTTCAATTAACATCGTGTTCAAGCGTGAATAATACATTAGTTTACGGAATTTAATTGCAGCATAAAATGTAATGTAAGTTACTAAAAGTAGTTGTTGATATACATATACGGAATTTGATATTCAATTTGTATCTTTTATCAACATACAGTATGTAAACCATGTAAGTTGCACAGTATTTGTATCAATATAGATTTGAAGTTACTATTGATAAATTAAAATGTATGAAGTTATATTTTTACTGTATTATACTAAAATTCCTTAAGAAAGTTACGTTGAAAACGATTCTAAACGACTGCAAAATGCAAGTTAGCAATAGGAAGACTACGCCTCCTTAAACAATTTCCTATAAAATCGAATGTGCATATAAAAACAATATTAATGTAAATGTGCGCCTAAATCAAAGATAATGTTAGTATAAATTACTTTACACCTCTTATAGTAACATGCGGTACAGATCGGTATAAACTCCTTCGTGTGTAATTTGTCCACAGGTGCCTAATCTTACCTTATTAGATCATGAGTTAAATATTCTGCCAGAAGCCCTATTGTAACAACGAGAGAAAATTTTAACAAATAGTAGAAAGGCGAATTATAACAAGCAGCAAAAAGTCCACTTGTAGAGCAGAAGAAAGCAGCCCCATTATAACAAATAGCAAAAACCCAATTAATTGTATCAAACCGAAAAGAACGCAATTGTAACAAACTGAAAAAGCTAATTGTAACAAATATCAAAAATTCTAGTTATGTCAAATAGCAAAAAGCCCAATTGTAAAACAGAAGAAAGCAATCACATTGTAACAAATAGCAAAAAACTCAATTTATTGTATCAAACCGAAACGAACGCAATTGTAACAAACAGAAAAAAGTCTAATTGTAAGAAATGCCACAACTTCTAGTTAAGGCAAATAGCGAAAAGCCCAATTGCAACAAAGAGAAACGAGCGCAATTGTAACAATCAGAAAACAAGTCTAATTGTAACAAATACCAAATCTTTCAGTTAAGGCAAATAGCGGAAAGCCCAGTGTAACAAACAGAAAGGAACACAATTGTAACAAACAGAAAGAAGCCTAATTGTAACAAATAACAAAACTTCTAGTTTAAGCAAATAGCGAAAAGCCCACTTGCAACAAACAGAAACGAGCGCAAGTGTAACAATCAGAAAACAAGTCTAATTGTAACAAATAGCAAATCTTTCAGTTAAGGCAAATAGCGGAAAGTCCAATGTAGCAAACAGAAAGGAACGCAATTGTAACAAACAGAAAGAAGCCTAATTGTAACAAATAAAACAAATAACAAAACTACTAGTTAAGGCAAATGGCAAAAAGCCTAATGTAACAAACAGAAAGCAACGCATTTGTAACAAACAGAAAAAAAGCGTAATTGTAACAAATACCCGAACTTCTAGTTGAGGTGCATACCAAAAAGCCCAATTGTAACAAACATAAAAGAGCGTAATCGCAACCAACATAAAAGCATAATTGCAACAAATAGCAAAAATCCTGCCCATAACAAAAAGCAGTTCTAACAAAGTCGACTTTAACAAGCAGATATTTGTCCTGAAACAAATAGGTACTAAAAATAAACAAATAACAAAGAGCCCTTTATTCAAATAGCAAAAAACCCACTTGTAGCAAACACTAGAAACAGAAAAAAAAGCACAATTGCAATAAAAAAAGCCCAGTTATAACAACCAGCAAAATACTCGATCAACAAATAGCTAAAAGTCCAATTGTAACAAACAGCAGATCAACTGGCAGATGAAGTTATATTTTTTTAAACCATTTTTGACTTCTTTTCAATATTTTAATGAGCAGGGGCAAATAATTTAAGTACATCACTTTCTTCACACGGAAATTCACAATCAATTTACTACGCCCAATTTTAGTCGAATTCTAATAATTACATTTCGTATGAGTACAGCAGATAAAGCACTTATAATGCAATTTTAAAATAATAGTTAATGTTATTACGCGAATAACGTCTGATGTAATACAAGTTCTTGAACTTGAACTTGAAAATCCGAGACATAGAAACACGTGTGGGTAATTATAATTTTTTTATAGATATAAGCGTTACCAGAAAACACAGTTTAGTAGTAGATATTGCTACCATGTATCTAATGAACTAGTAACGTATGGGACATAAGTTTTCAGAAAAAAATCAACAGGCTTAATAAAATAAAAATATCGAAATTGTATTCAAACTTAAATATTAATGGTCAATTTTACATCTTTTGACAACATGAAAACTAAACTGCAAAACTGATAGCGGACTATGGTGCTCAATGGCACACAATTTGGCTAAGACTTGTATCATCTTCCTTTGAGCGATGTATGGGTATGGGTATGGGTATGGGATCGCAATTATTCATTTTGGGCCTCCCATCCGTTTTCATAAACCTTTCGACACAATAATGACCAAAATTCTTCTATTGGTCGAGCTTGAAGGACATTTGTGGGGTTATCTTCTCCCGGTACATAATTGACGTTATTCTGCTCCAACCATTCCCGAATCCTCCTGGCATAATGGCACGAAGCGAGATCAAACGAAAATATTATATCCTCGTTCTGATGATAGATATTAATAAAATTAAGCATTTTTCGGTAAACATCATTGGGTATAAAGCCCAGCATCCCCAGCTTCTCCCCGAACTCGGCCAACATATGGTGTTGAAATCCCAGCCTTAGAAATCGCGCACCAAACTAAAACTTTTCCAGCAAATTTTGCTTTTGCTTTGAATTTTACTTCGCCTGGACAGTTTTCAATATCATACTCACACGGTTCCTCACAAAATGCCTTCGTCTCAAAGCTCGGCAACATTTAGGTATTTTTTCGAGCTGTGCCTGAGTGTATTTGGAACACGTCCTTCGTTTTCGATAATGTATGTACACCATTTCTGGACAAAATTATCTGGACGGTTTTGTATGAGACCCCAAAACGGCAACGCAGCTTTCGACTTGAAATTCCAATACTGTCTTGAGCGGATTATACCAGTCTATTAATTCTGTTTTGTGCCAAAGCATGAGTTCTTCCAGTTTTCGGCAAATTAATGCAAAGTGTACGCTCTTCGCATTCTCGTGTCCTATAAATCGTTGTCTGGCTAACATTTTGATCTCTGAACAACTTAACAATTTCACGTTTGGGCAACTGTCCAACAAAGCAATTGATACTTTTGCGAATTTCAAGTAAGTACATTTTGAACTTAGTTATTTAATAAATTTTACGTTTATCAATAATAACAAAACATGGCTTGTTTAGCGGTTTCACGGTAACTAGATCAGACATCAAAACCGAGTAGAAATTTCAACTTTTTCTCAAAACTTATGTCCCATACGTTAGTAGAACATTTTATTTCACACTTTGTCAAGCAGTTGTCCTTAAAAGAAGTACTGCACTCCGCTTAATGCAGCCGTCAATCTGTTAATTGTCCCTACACAAATCTGCGATTTATGTAGAAAATTATGGTCGCCCGCAAACTAATTGCAAATTTTAGCGCCTACGATGTGTATTAGTAGCATTAACATTCTCACGTTAATAGCAGGCGGCAGTCCTAGCTACAAAAACCTGTATTACCTTCGTTGAAACTAGTAGCTCATTTATTATAAATTCAAATAGAAATTGTATGCAAAGCAAATATGTAAAGCTTATATGACCGCTAAGTTATTCACAGTAAAGATTTGAAAATTATAGCCGAACCTGTATGCCACGAAACGCAAATGTTAAAAGTTAATCGGCAATTCATTAGAACTGCTAAATTAGTTGCTATAATTCACTCCAATCTAACGAGGAAACAGGCTTCTCTGTGTTATCACACATTTCAATTTTAGTTTAATGTTTATTTGTTGATGCGTTAATGATTTGCCTAATTCTTTATTTAAAACAATGGCTCATATTTATTTACGGGCTTTTGGTCTTTTCCATTTGTTTGTTCATTACTTGCAACATCTAGTGTACATATACAATGTAGAACGGACTTGCAAGTTCAAGTACAAGGTTGAGCAACTATGTTGCAAATGAGTATTTCTTTCATTCATGCATGTATTCATTGTAACTACAATACCTGTTTGAACATATATATTAAAGGTATTCTCATTATGATGTTTAGCGATTTAGAACAAAAAGGCGGCGGGTTTTGAAATTGTTAAGTTTCTTGTGTTCGATATTATAAAGTTATAAATAATACACGCAGACTGATTAGTCTGGGTTCTCCGGAAGAGAGTACTTCGTTTTACGAGGCGTTGCGAGACTCATATAAACTGCGATTTATATTTTTTTAATGTGTTCCGCATGAATACTGAATATTAATAAAATTTAAATTGACTAGAGCTATCGCGCTTTTACGGATGGAATCGCAAGACATTTGGCTTAGTCCACATTTTCGAAGGTATAGAACAGCGCTAGGATGCCTGAAAGATTTCTTAGTAAAATGTTGTGTTCTTAACTCGGTAACAAAACTATATCTAAAAATAATTTACTATCACATACTGTTTAAATTTTGAGTCATTGGTTCTTTTTGTAAAAGTGATCTACATTTTACTAAACCCACCGTATGTGATAATTGAAGGCGAGTATTCTAAATACAGGTCACTCACTAAATTTCTAACCTTGGTAGGCATTGCTCAAAAAGAAATTAAAAAGTAACTCAAAATGTATACAGCACGAACGTCATTTTCTACATACACGTTAAATTTTCGATAACAAACGTATGGCCAGGAAGAAGAAAACCCATAAAAGATGAACTCAGGTTAGGACGACCACCCAAAGTAACCTCAGGTGAAAATTTCGTATTGGGGAAATAATTATTGCTATTGCAGTGTTAAGTTGCAACAACAATAACAGGATTATTTAGAGCTGCTGCAGATAAAATAAGGATAGCTGAAATGATCGCCAACATCCAGAACGGAGAGGCACCGGAAGAAGAAGCAGAGTTAAAATACTAGAAATATCTGCAAAAATTGCCGTTTCTTTCGATACAGTTGAACGGATTCTGCATAACCATCCTTGTCTATCAAAATTTTCAGCACCATGGGTCATCACATCAATTATCCTAAACAAAACCGAGTAGAATGATCGATAGAAAATCTTACCTTAAAGAGCAGTAGTAAGAACAATGTTTACTATCGCTTTCCAACCGCATAGTAAATGCTAAAGAAATTCATTTTATTGATTGCCTGCAGCCAAACTCACAATCAGTGGTAAATATTACAACAGTTGGATATAAAAACTGCCTGAATTACATAAGGAAACACTTCGCGGTAAGTTATATACCGGAAGTTTAAAACTTTATGACAACGCCTCCTCGCACAAGTCCAAGTTGCGGTTATTGCAACTCGGAATGTGGCTTTTTCAAGAATAACCACCCACCATAAAGCTGTAAAACAGCACCTACCGAATTATGTTTATTTAAAAATTTAAAATAACAATTAAGGAATAGAATAATTATTTACTCCTTTAATTCTCTAACTGAGTTAAGCTGGACAAACTCCTATGGTATATTTATAACACGGTTATTATTATTTAAAAAATTCAGTAATATACCTACCAAATTTTTTATTAGTCATTACAGTATCTCAAGCGCTATTAGCGTCTCCGCAACAGACGCTGTGTGAAAAAAATCGTACCTGTCAGGACTGAATGAATTTAAATTACTTTCAAAGTTTCCCAAAAGCAAATCAAAATAATATAAAAGCAACAGAAATGGATTTCTTGAGACGCAGTTGTGGTCTATCTAAACTGAACAGGGTGCCAAACGTAGAAGTAGAAAGGCAAATAGCCGTAGCAGAGCCGTTTCAAGACCTTCGTAGACCCTAGGCACTTTTGTTTGTTGAGACATTTTTACTTATTTTTATGCTAATTTCGTCGTTTGCATGCACAAAAAAACAGTTTATAAATCTTGAAAATAATCGAAAACCTTAATTCACTTTGAATGTTGGAATTTATTTAAACCTACTTTTCAAGTGAAATATTGCACACCTTATTATTGGTTAGTAGGCCCATGGCACTGAGCCTAATCGGCCGTGCCTAGGTCGTAGAGGAACACATTATTGCTACAATAGAAACAAAGTGCCTGAAGTAATATGGAAACCTTCGATGGATGCAGGATGAACGATGGCCCAAAAATCTAAGGAAGTGGATACCACCATGTGGAAGAACGAAAGGAAAACTTCGATTAACATGGAAAACACGTGTCGAGGAAGCAATAACAACAACAGGTTTCAGTGATGGAGATTGGGCCGACAGGAAAACACGGCTAACGGATTGCAAAACAATCACCAAATGTAACAAACGTGCATGTAAGTATGATGAACAGAGTTCCCCAAAACTGCGAGGCTTTCCAGATATTATTCAGAAATAAATAATTCGGTAAAATATTGTAACATAGATATGAGTATCATAACATGGTACTGATGAAGTGCAGAGTAAGTTTTAAGAAGACAGAAAAAAAAGTGAAACCCCCAAGTGGCAAATAGTTAAATTAAAAGACCAGGAAATAGCAAGAACGTTCAGAGACAGAGTCGAAGAAGAAATAGAAAACAATCAAATACCAAAAGATGTGGACGACAGATGGACTACATTAAAGCAATCCATAGAGACAACTACAAACGAAATTCTAGGTCAAAGAAGAATACTGAACAGAAATCCCTGGATCTCACAAGAAGTTATAGAATTGATTCAGCAAAGGAGAACAGTTAAGAATTCGAACAATGAAGAAGGGCAACAAAGATACCGGGAACTAAGAAATATAATTAACAGAAAAGCAAAAAGGGATAAGGAAATCTACATAAAAAAAGAACTGTGAAACCGTGCAAAAAGATATTCCGAAAGGAAGATTACATAAAGCATACAGAAATGTTAAGAACTTATTTCGAGAACGGAAACCTCATACGCGCGGAATTAAAGATAAAACTAGTGAAATACTAATAGAAAACGAAGAAATAGCCAACAGATGGAAACAGTACATCGAACAATTATACGAGGACGAATATGCGAACGAAACGCTGGTAAAGGAGGAAGAAATAATTAATGGAGAAGTAATAGGTGACCCAATAATTTGAATTCGAAAAGGCTGTGAAGGATTTAAAAGCGAATAAACCTCCCGGAGTAGATGGAATTAACGCGGAAATCATCAAGCAACTAACAGAAAACTCCCCCGACAAACTATACCATTTAGTATACGACACATACGACACTGGAACATTACCAAGAGATATTACTAATTACCGAAAATAATTTAAAAAAAGACTGTTACATGAAATGATAGAAATTAAAAAAAGCCCAACATCGATAAACTACAGAACTAACACAGAAAAATTAAATTTCACTTACCACAGTTTATTTTAAATACTAATAAAATAAAAATTATTACTGGATATCTTAAAACTAATTTTTATGTACCCTGTACCTCTATATAAACTGTATCTAATAAAATTTGGAACTTAAACTAATGTTTTCTCCTTCTCTCAATTTGACTTGCGCATTAAATAAAATTAGCAGATGCTGTATTTTGCAACGCCATATTGATAGATTACAAATTTTATACTATAAAATAAACAAAATTAAGTATTCAACGGGATGTAGTTCCAAATAAACATATTGTGTGTTATTACACATCTAAGAATATATATTTATTTATTCAAGGTGAGATTTTGCACTTATTTGGGAAATTGGTTCTCTTACTAACCTAAATTGAATTTTTATACAGGAATAAATTTAAGTTAATTATTTTATTACTGATGAAGACTAATGTATAATCGAAATATATATAATTTTGAAGAAGTACGAATTGCATCTTCATTGTTAAAAAAAATTTTTGATGTTTTTGGCTGCATAATATTCCCTATTCAAGAAATAATTATAAACTGCCAGCCGTTTTTCCTATTATAGAAGAATTGCCAAGAGATTTTTCAATTAATGTGATAGTCACTATACCAAAGAAAGCGTCTTCAAAGAAATGCGAAGACTATAGAACAATAAGCCTCACGACTCATGCATCCAAGATACTCACAAACATTGTACATAGAAGAATAAACAGCAGAATTGAGGAAAACCTTACAAAGGATCAGTTCGGGTTCAGAAAAGGCATGGGAACTTAAGAGTAATCGAAGAAAAAATGATAAGAAAAAATAAGAACTTATATATAGCTTTTATAGATATAAACAGGCTGTCGATAATGTCCAGTGGTCGAAAATGTTCGATATACTAAGAGAAATTGGAATTAAATACAAAGATAGAAGAGTAATTCATAACATATATAAAAATCAAACAGCGGTAATACAAATCGGCGAATACCAGCAAGTAGTCAAAATAAAAATGGGAGTCCGACAGGGATGCGCCTTATCACCTCCTCTATTTAACATATACGTACAACGAGCACTAGAAGCGCTAAGGAATACAATGGACGTTGGAGTGAAGATACAAGGAGAAAAGATCGATATGTTAAGAAACGCTATGACATCGCACTCATTACAGATAATGGAGAAGACCTATAACTAGCACTAAATGAAATGGAAAGAATACTGTTAGAGAACTACAAAATGGAAATAAATAAAACCAAGACCAAGGTAATGGTCTGCGGAAAGAACTACGGAGGAAATATAAATATATGTTTAGGAAATACAATTATAGAGAAAGTAAACCAGTTCCCCTACTTAGGCAGTACAATAACCCGCAATGGACGAAGCACACAATACATAAAATTTAGAATACAACAGACCAGAAAAGCTTCTTCAAACAGCATCTCAAAACAATTTATAAAAACATATATCTGTAGCGTGGCGCTATATGGTCGTGAGGCATGGACCATTGGAAAATCTGGAAAAAGAAGATTAAAAGCATTCGAAGTATGGTGCTACAGAAGAATGATGAAAATTAGCTGGATCGATAGAACAACAAATGACGAAGTTTTCCGAAGGCTGAAGAAAAAAGCCGACTGTGGAAACACATAAAGAAAAGGCGAGATCAGTTCATAAGGCATATACTTAGACGAGATGGAATAATGAAGATCATAATAGAAGGGGAAATAGAAGGGAAAATGCTCGAGGAAGGTCAGTATATCAAGCAAATCAAGGAAGATATGGAGTGCAACACTTATAAAAGGCTTACAAAAAAGGGAATTAACTGCCAAGAATGGTTAGCTGTGGCAAACCAGCTTAGGGGCTGACGACTTAATGGATGGAGATATGAGTTAACATGTAAAGTCTTAATACACCTCTTCTAAGTTTTCTGTAGCTACTTCTACGGAATTTTAAAAATTGGGCATTAATAGCATTGTGATTAGAGTAATTAATGCCGACCCTCCTAGCCATTATAACGTGTGATCTAATAGAAATGTAGTCAAGCGGCGGGCATTGAATGTAAAGACACATGTCCGATTTAAAAGGATTGTCAAATATCATCAGTTAAAACTTCTTATGAAGTTATCTGCTACATTATCAAGCAAAAAAATAGTTAATTCCAGTTGTAACCTATCTTTATTAACGTGTTATCCCGTAAAGGACCAAATAACAGTTTCTCACATTTTCACATGTTTAAACAATTTAAGAGTTTACATATTAATAAATTTACCCAGGAAACATAAGATACAGAATCCAGCTAAAATCCTCGATGCAACCTGTTCAACTCTCTACAGAAGCTTATATAATTTATAATTTCAATGTACCACTTCCTAATAAATATACTGATTTCATTCTTCGAAATTCATAACATTCAACATTTTATTAAAAAAGTTACCTAAACAAAAATAATAGTAATAAATGAATTATGTTTTACATAGCTGATATCCTGAACAATATAAAAAAAACTTCTTAGCAATTCTATTGCAACTATTATTCAATTAATAATAAACATTAGCTGAAATTTTCAAATACTACTTGAGTACAATATTGTCAGATCGTAATTCATTTTATGCATAGGATTTCCCAAGGAATACATTGTTTTCCAAGATACTTTAGCCATGAAAGTAAACTGTATTTTAGTTCCTTTTGCTAATTGTTTATTGCCTTACTTCATCCATGCTGATTAGTCACTATCTTATTAACAATGTTCAGAGGTTTCATTAGTTTTTTGTGATAAAAACTTGTGTAGTTAGAAAAACAATGTTTGCTCATCATCATCGCAGGAGCGTAAAAAGGTTGTTTGATTTTAATGCGTAGCTGTGATCTAACAAATGTTTAGGATAGTTTGTTTTTTCTGGGTGTTTGTATTTAAAAAAGTGTATATTGTCTTTGTATTGATATTAAAATATCTAATTGTCTTGCCTATATACACAGAATTATACTGTGCCCATCCTAAACCTAAATTTCGAAAAATTTTATGCGTCTTTTGTAGCTGTTTTATTTAAAATATTCCAATTTTCTCTTATATGTCACCGAAATATGGAATTAAAATATATTTAAATATGGGAGGGTTTTATTAAATAGCAAAATACCTAGCATTTATGATTTGCAAATAAAACCTCCAAGTTCATCTACAAGTTTTAGTCTCTTTGTTTATGGCTACGATATTCTTATAGCATAGTATACATTTTATTGGCCGCACTAGCTATCGTACTTCGACACAATACTTATAATAATTAGTTATGGTACTGCTTGCTTCTTATCTCTGTGTAAACCTTAATTAAATCGCAGATGAATAAAGCCTGCGAATATATGGTATTGATGGTTCTACTCGAAAACGACGCACAGGTTGACGTCATCATAAGGCGCCTTGAACGTTTAAAATTGAAGAATATTTTGCATTATCATTAATCGAACGTTTTTAACATAACAAATCTGCTTGATAACTGTAAAGTAAAGAGTCGAACCAGCACAGAAACCAGGGACAGGACAGTCTCAGCATCCTTCCACCACAAAAATACTAAAACGAACTTGTTATCACATTGTTGCCAAAACCGTAGGTCTTGCTAACTGATATTGTCTAGGTTTGTACTTACTTTAAAGGCACAAATAACATTATACAGCATTGACATAACATTATTTAGCTAAATTTAATTTCTCTACGTTTTGTTGTAGTTCAATTTCATAAGCAACAACATAAGATTCCGATTTATGATAAAACAGCCAGAGAATATGACGCTAAAAATTTGAGCAGTAGTTCCATGTTTGTCTCATTTTTTATGTAATAAACTGCTCCACGCTTTCTAAAAATATCAGAACATAACCTAAAACTGAGGAGACTGATGAGATTGCGAGACTGGCCTCCAAACAACCTCTTTGGGGACGAGGACCCGTTATTCCTATATCCCTGAGGAGCTTAAGCTTGATATTATACCAGGTATCCCTAAAAAATTTTCACACGAAGATGGGTAAACACTGAAAGGTGTCGTCATGCAAGGGCTGCTATTACTGCACCCTCGCCAAAGACAGCCAAATATTGTGTTCAATTATCCCGAAAGAACCTGCGACTAGTTGTAGGTATCTTATCTGGATACTGCACCATAAATCAACACATGCACAGGATCAGGATGGGACTGGCGGACAGCCCAAACTGTCGAAGATGCAACGGGGATAACGAGATGGCAAAACATGTCCTGTGTCACTGCCCAGGTCTCGCAACAATCAGAGGATCCGTGTTGGGAAACTTTTGGCCGGATATGGTCGAAATCAGCAGTTGCGGATGTCCTCAAGTACAACCAAAGGCTTGGATGGTTTAGGTGATGCCCAAATTGGGGAGCTGCTGGGGAGGCAGCACAATGGGCACACCTATGTGGCCTAAGTGCACGTGAAGTAACTCACTCCTAAATCTTACAATGACAACCTCAAACTACCACATTATCAGTACTGACGTTTCGACCGTGGTTGGGTATTTTTTTTATATGAGCAAGGACATGAATAGCAACTATTTTCTAATTGCAATGTAAAACTGTATGTATATGTGCTAGAGTCAACATTTTGTTAAATGTTCTTTGAAATTGTCAGCCAGTTGTTAAATTTGTCTTACAAAGTCTTACAACTATAGATTTAGTTGTTTATAGCAATATCAAATAGTCTGGTGTAAGGGCCTACTAAAGCGTAGACAACATATCCAAAATTATAATAAGGTGAAAAAGATGGGAAAATTGATATGTAATAAAAAAAATTGCCAAAATGGTAATTAATTAAACAGGCTAAAATTAATCCGCGTTTATGATATAGTTAGTCTTAATTTGGTGACACATTTCACCTATTACCAACATTTTATCGTTTCAGATCGTGATGTTGACAACGCTCGTATATACAAGATGTTTCGAAAGTAGAGGAACACATCTAAACTACAACTTTCGTAGATCAAATAAGACCGATTAAAATAAATATATTTTAAGAAGTTATGGCGCCTTAAAGAAGAAAAAAGTATTTCTAAGATTAGGTATATTTTAAAAAACAAAATGGCAGATCAAGCTGAAATTGGTACATATCCACTTCAGGCGGAGCCGGATATTCACATGCATTACTGCATATTGTAGAGGACGCTGTCGTCAAATCTTTTTCGTATGTCCTTCTTAACCCAGATATTGTCACCGTCTTTTTAAAAGGAATGAATTTATTTTTCACGATATCACGCTAGCTGGCACCCAATGTCTGTCTTCTTGAATATGTATGTAACCAGTTCCACGTGTTTTGCTATGCTGTTTTGTACGTATTTGAAGAATAAAGTGTGTCATTTATAGTCAGTTTCGACGTAGAGCAATATGGATAATTGGAGGTAGGTAGAAATTACTTATTATGTTATCAACTCAAATACTCCTGTGGAAAAATAATAAAAACAGCTTTATACTTTGCACTGGAGATAATAAAAGGTTATAAAAATTTAATTTGTAACACGTTACTGTAATTACAATGTTGCTGTTCTTTATAAAGGACGGTGGCATTATGAGGAGTAACAAACTTTTTTATTATTACTTTTTAGCTATTGGAAAAAGCCATTGAAATTGCATGAATTAATGCAAGAGAACGAAGAAGTTTATGATGTTGAACCTCCAGATAGAATTGTCATCTTTCCTCCAGATACTGCCAATAACTACTACACAGACGAAGATTCTGGTGAAGAAGATGATGTTCTAATAAATAATTTGCCTGGCAGTCAGCTACTAGTAGAAGCAGTAGCAGAAACAGAAACACAGGAAAACACCACAGAAGAATCTGATGATTATGACAACGAAGATGATGACGAGAATGAAGATGATCTCACATTATCAACATTTGCAAGTAAAAAAAGAAAAGTTCAATTTCAACAAAAACTGGACAAATGTAAAACCAAAAAAGAAAAATGGCTAAAGATATAAGTCCAGAGTTTCCTGCATGGAACCCTACAATTGCAGCAAAAAACCAATTACCACCGGTAGATTTATTTCTGCAATATTTGGATGACGAAGTAATTGGGATGCTTGTTCATTACTGGAACCTATATGCTGCTTCACATACTCGTGACGGAAATATCTCTGCATGTGAAATGCGCTGTTTTATTGCCATTTTATTATTGAGTGGGAATGTGCCTTTGCCAAGACGTAGTATGTACTGGGAAAATTCTGAAGATACCAACAATAAACTTGTATGTGAAGCAATGTCGAGAAATCGATTTACATTTATGATGCAAAATTTTCATTGTAACGATAATAATGATTTGAATGCAGTTGATAAATTTTCAAAAATTCGTCCGATACTGGATGCAATGAACACAAGATTTATAAATCTAGCACCAACAGAAGAGGCTCATAGATGAGTCAATGGTACCATACTGTGGAAGGCATGGTACCAAGCAGTTCATCAGGGGTAAGCCCATCAGGTGGGGCTATAAGCTATGGACCGGTACAAGCAGGTCCGGATACATCGAGTGGTTCGATCCATATCAGGGTTCATCACAAAACACTAACGGAGAAATATAAACATTTGGGATTAGGTGCCAGCGTTGTACTACAATTTGCAGACGTTCTTCAAGAAAAGGATCCCGATATGTCGTTTGATATATGCTTCTACGATTTTTTTACATCCCAAAATTATTGGAGGAACTAACATCCAAGGGCCTTAGAGGTACAGGGGCAACGAGACAGAACAGGGTAACAAAAGATTGTTCATTGCGACATTCCCGCGCCCTAAAGAAACAAGAAAGAGGCTTGTTTGAATATGCTTGCACAGACGATGATAGAATAGTAGTATGTAAATGGAATGACAACAGTGTAGTCACTATATCATAAAATAATAAGAAAATTTTTCCTGCGGCTCCTGTGACAAGATTTTCACAAAAGGAAAAGAAGAACATCTATATTTTTCAACCATATATTATCAAAAAATAGAACGTCAATATGGGGGGCGTGCATCGAGCTGACCAAAACATCAGTTTATATAGGGTGTCGATTCGGGGAAAAATGATATTTTCCGCTAGTTTCTCAATGTATTGATATGGCTGAGCAAAATGCTTGGCAACTCTGTAAGAAGAATGGCGGAAAATTAGATCATTTAGCATTCAGAAGAGCAGTCGCTAATGGCATTTTGGGAGCTTTTAAAAAAGACACAAAAAAGGGACCCAGCAGACCACTATCAACTTTGCATGAGTACTCCAAATATGATACAATGGACCACCTAATAAGTTATCAAGGAAAACAAACGCGCCGTGGGCTGTCATAAGAAGTGTAATTTCGCATGTCAGAATGTCGAGTCACACTTCATCCAAAAGACTGCTTTGTAAACTATCACACAGAGTAGCAATTTTTCCATTATTATTATTATTATATACTATGATCAGTTCTAATTTTTTATTATTATAAGAGTTTGATAAATAATTTACGAGTATGTTATTTTACACTTAATTTAATTTAATAAGTAGTTCAAATTGCCACTGTCCTTTTAAAAGGACGCCTTTTTCTGGAAAAACCATAAACAATAGAGAACATTTTTATTAATAAGTTATCCCTTGTATCTTGTTTTGTGCGTTATTATATAAAAAAATATTTATTTTTGCAAAAAAATAGTTTCGGCATTGTCTGGGTTAATATTTTTTTTATTATTAACAATTTTGTTCTTGTGGTAAGGTTTATGATACAGAAGTTATTTTTACATAAAAAAAAGGTGTACTTTTTCACGTCGATAAAATGTACCGTTTCCAAGAAAAACGCGCCTAAGCATTTCAGTGTGCTAACTGCTAACTGAATCGTTACATATTTTGAAGTTGCTATCTGTCAGTTTAATAATATTATACCAGTGTATTGTAGTTTTGCCGAGTTATTATCAAATTTATTAAGTAGTTGATGTTGTCTTAAGTGTTTTATATTTATTCTTAAAGTTTCTGAAATATACTAAATGCTAAAAATATTTTTTTCATGTTTAAGAAAGCACTTTTGTACTACCTCTGTAACCCATGTTCGTTGTTTGGCATAACAAGCAGCGACGAAGTTATTACAACTTAGCCACGCTAATTACTTTTATTTTGGGCAAGATAAAGGAATATATCTCATGGACTATATACATACGAAAAAGACTACACAACATTTTGTATTCTCAGGTCCCCATTAAATTAATGCATCATCAACAATGAGCAATTGGCTATTTTTTTAAATATGTTGTCTAGAAATATAGAATATGGAAGATATAAAAATTTGAAAAAGATATGTTATAAAGTATGACATAAGTAAAACTCGAAGAACTTCTCGATTTAATTAAAAATCAAAAAATAGTATATTATTACTAGAATTAGCAATGCCAGGGTTAAACAAGCTTTTAACGTAATAAACAAAATTGTTACCGCAAAAAGAACATCTTTAATAGTGAAAAATACTACATCAGATGTGACGCCAATTTATTTAAATAGCAGACCATTGCATTAATTTAGTTTGGATCTATAAGTATATCAAATCTCTTCTTCGTAATCAACGCTCACCTCCCGAATACAACAGAAGAGCATCACCATGTAGAGAAATTGAAGAAATATCCTCTGTATGGAAATTATTACCTAATTGTTTTTCATGTTATTTAATATAATAATGTTTACACAACATGTTCCGGCGTACACAATGTACAATAATATTTTAATTAAAAAATACACAATTAAGCAATTACATTTACCTGCTTAGGTTAAAAACAATTTTAATATTAAAAGTGTTACATTGCGCTTGTAATTTTACGCGAATTAAAAAATTAGAGTCATTGCTGGATTAGCCCATTGTTAAAATATTTACAGATTAAGTTCAAGCTACCTACACTTTCAGATAACTGTATATTCTGTAAAAGTGTCAGCGTAAGGCGGCGTCTGCATCAGTCAACAGAAAAGCCTTTCAACTTTTTCCTAGTTAACAATATAAGACTTGGTCAAGAGAATATATATGCAAAATAGTCAAATTTCTGACTCGGCGCTGTAATTAATCTTACGGTAAATTAAAACTGCTTTGTAACAAGTGCTGAATAGTTTTCTACGTATTAATATAAAATATTTCACAAATCAATAGGACTACTGCAAATATATAGCGCAACACTGATTATGTCATGGCATAAATTAATAAATACATTAACGGAATATACGTAGTGAGCCACGAACTGCGTAGCCTCTTACTAACGTTGGTTAGAACCCAAATTACGAATGCCAAGGAATGGGACGGTGCTACGGCGCCGATTCTTCGCCGCCGTTTCTACACCAGAAATATTATTCTGTAATCCTACATAAAGTACAACCATTATTTTAAGGCCGAATCTTTGAGCCAATGTTATCTTGTCATTTCCTCTCAGCGTGAAGCTTGTAATGCCGTAAGAAAAGAACGAGCGGTTGTTACTAGTCTACAGGTCTGTACTCGGTGTGCATATTTTAAAATGGAAACTTAATGGTATTTTAATATTTTGCTTGTATAGAAACTTTTGAAATTTAACAATGAAGTAAAGAATTTCCCTTTCTATTTGTTTTTCGGGTGAGTCAGGTAATTAAGCTTAAAAGGTTGATGCAGTTTTAGTTGTGAATTTGTAGCGTGTAGTACTTGTACACAGATATTAATTTTATTTGTGTTTTGCATTATTATGGATATTTGGAGAAATGCAGAAATGTGCAAAATTTTGTAAATATTTTAAAATTTACCTGAATACGTTGGCTGGTTCTACTGTGTGTTCCCTATCAGTTACAGATAATTCCTAAGTCAAAGTCTTAAAGATTCGGTCTTAAAATAATGGTTGTACTTACCCACACTTTTCATAAAATTCTAGAGAAACTCAATGGTATTAGCAATTTACAGTGAAATATAAAAACAAACTGCAGGGTATTAAGAATATTTTTGGTTAGGTTGATGGGAAATTTGAATCCCCTCATTATTACCTAATAATCCTATTGCCTATCTACTACTGTATTACAACTTTTTATAAATGGAATTCATGGTAAATATTAATCCTTTGATTAGTACCAGTCGGACTATCATTAAGCAGGTACCACCCACCCACATAAATGTATCGCCGGTCATTTACCGCCAACCAAATTTTAAAAAACCGCGACGCCGATGATCGTGTTAGAAAAATTGTGTTAGGTTATGGAAACAGGGAACCTTTAGATTATTTACGTGGCCTAGGACACAATTATCAAATGATATAGTAATATTTTTCATTTCAATGTGGGGTTATTTGTGGCATCACATTTTCATAATAGTAATTTTACATTATTTAGTTTGTAATAATAAATAATTGAAATAAATTTGTTCAATTAAATATAAAATGTTTCTTTTTATTTTAATTTATTATTTTTTTAATTTCCCGGCGTAGAACCGGCCGGTGTAGAATGGGCCGGCGTAGAAACGTCCTAGACCCCGAATGCCACGTTAAGCTGAGTAGAAGTAGAAGTAAAGCTGTGTCCAATGACACATGACAATTACAAAAGAATTCATTTCATGACATATAGATATACTAAAATATAAAATTCGCTAATTGTTTCTTGCCTTACTTCGTTGAAATTCATATTTATATTTTAATAATAACGATAGTATCAATTACAACAGGATTTATTTACTTTTGTTATTTATACGTATTTCGGCATTTTACATGTCATTTTCAAAAGCATTTAATATTGTAAACACTTGTAGCTACGCCGCTAGGGCAGCAGCACACAGGATCTTGATTTCGGACTTGGCTTTGGTCTTCTATTCCGAAACTTCAATAGCAGGGAATTTTTGAGCTCAATTTGCTCTTCATTAAGGTGTATTTGTTAAAGTGTGTGTGAATTTGAAAGGCCTCGAGTATATCCAATTTAGGTTTATCATCACAGAAGTACAAAAATGTTACTTATGATATTATTTGATGTCAAAGCTTGATTGTGTTCTAATAAGTGTTTGGCGTAGTTAGATTTTTCTGGGTGTTTGCATTTGTATAAGCGCATGTGTTCTTTATATTTGGTATAAAAATTTATAAATTGTTTGACCTATGTACACATAATTACACTGTGAACAATTTGTAAATACCTGATTTTAACGAAACGTTAGTTCTATCTT
This sequence comes from Limonius californicus, assembly GCA_014611495.1. NCBI lineage: Eukaryota > Metazoa > Arthropoda > Insecta > Coleoptera > Elateridae > Limonius > Limonius californicus. The sequence goes on from JABXWE010047745.1 coordinate 36,390, forward strand.
TTGTTGAAAGAGTTTTTTGTTGTTTTATAAATTACTTTAAATGAACACATTAAGGAATTGAAATATATTTAACATGTTCAGAGTGTTCTCTTCGATATATTTTTTGAACTGCTAATTTATAATCTTTCTTTCTGATTAGCGTGTCTATCAGTTTTGTGTTGTAACCATTGCTGTGTGCAATTTGCTTAATAATCTAAATCTCTTTGGTGTAATCATTGTTACTTAGAGGAACTGTTATTAGAGTTCTAGATATCAATGACCTATAGGCTGCTAATTTATGTGTTTTATGGTGACATGAATCCTGTGGTATAGTGATATCTGCTTGTGGAGGTTTTCTATAAATAAAGTTCATGTTTAAGTGTAGAGTATTAATAAACGCCAATAAACTCAAATGAACTATTAAAACATGCTAAAATATCATCAACGTAACTGAACCAAAATATAATTTTCGAAGATTGATTTGATTCAAAAATTCGATCTCTTAAATGTAAAATTAGAATTCCCATTGG
>JABXWE010047747.1:0-12727 GCA_014611495.1 Limonius californicus
AGTTAGGGTGTACAATGGGCCAAATGTGGCCTAAGTGCATAGAGATGCTTGGAAAACCTCGTCCTCGATCTCGCTCTTTCAAAGCAAGCAAGCAAGCAAGCATACCTTCTTAATTGTCAGAATGGTGAAAGTCAGTTACTAAACTGCAAATTGTGAAAGCTTTCAGCCATTATAAAAGAGATAGGCCAGATTTCACACGATTTACGATTATAAATCGATTAATTGATATATTTGGGGTAAGCATGTATTATTTCTGAAATATGCAATTGCACATTACTTATAATTTTAGGTGTCTGAGCGTTTTATAAGGGACATTTTATCACAAGGACAGGACGTTTTGAAATCATCCATTTGTAGTATACGCGCTAAGACGGACGTTTTCTTAAATTACACGTTTAGAAAAGATTTGCAACGACAAATTTGGCAGTATCATCGGAAGACTGAACATTTTACTCTCGACAAACTCTTGGCTGACTCTCGCGAAAATTTGGAATACAAGGGGGCAGGACTACTTTATTCAAAATTATTAAATCAATGGGTTACAAACACAAAATGGTGAATGGACGCAAAATTTTATGTGAACAAAAACACTTCGTTGCATCTAAAATTAAATTTTTGAGACAATTTCTCCAATATCAAAATTCTAGTGAAAATGTGACATTCGTGTACCTATTCTGCGCCTCAGGGTGACTAGACAGTACAGGGCCTTATGGCAAACAGCGATGCCATATGTCTCCACAAAAGTGTTCTGTAGAAAAAACGCACCGATCACAGACAAACAAATCCGGCTATTGTAATATAGACAGCGTAACTATAATCCCTCATTACCCGGTACGTTTTGTCAGTGGCATTCTTCTGGTTTTCGTTTATTTCAGTCAACTTATACCATCGCCCGTTGCATAGAACTGGCAACGTCTTACGTCGGAGTGAAATTCCCATAAGGAAACCATTGCCTATCCTCTCCACGCTGTCTTGTCACCCTGAGACGCAGAATAGACGAAACGTGGATCTACCAAAATGGATCCGCGAGTCGTCAATGGGTACACGAAACCGATCTTAAAAGTATCCCAACCAAAATTAAAGGTGAGGGGAAGAGGTTTACGATTTTGAATGCGGGATGTAATTTAGGCTTTTTGGAAGGATGCGACATGTTACTAGACTCAAAGAACAACCACAGGGACTATCATAAAACTATGAATGGGGATATTTTTCAAAATTGGTTGGTTAATCAGCTGATTCCTGCTTTGGAAAGTTGCAAGGAAAATTTGTCGTGGTTATGGACAACGCACCGTATCATTCAGTGCAGTTTGACAAGCCGCCCACATTTTCTTGCAAAAAAGGTGATCGCAGGAATGGTTGATTAACTACCACAATGTCGAAATTCAGGGCAAAATTACCAAGAAAAAACTTTGAGAGTTAATTAAACCTTTTACAGCAGACGGAAATAAAAGATACGTAACTCACGAAATTTGGAAAAAGCGCAACTATGAGGTTCTTCGGTTGCCTCCATGCCATTGTCAATACAACGCAATTGAAATGGCGTGGGGGTTTTGCAAGATCTATTACAATAAGCACATAAATTCCTAGCCAAAATCGAAAGACAAAGTTGCAAATTAATGGCGTGAGGCTCTTTCAAAATGTACCCCCGACATGTGGCAAAATTTCTGTGAGCTTTGTGAAAAACTTATTTCGGAAGACTGGACCAAACATATGGGAAATCTATCGTTTGAAAATATTCCTCCTTTCATTATTTCAATTGGGGAATCTGATTCAGAATCGGAGGGTGCCGATGATTCAGATACTTCTAGTCTTCTTCTTCTTCTGTGTATAGGCCATTGGCCTGTTAATTGCCTACAATGAGTAGGTTCTATGAGCCCTCTTTGCACGTATGCCGGGCAGGAGGCTAGCCTAACCCGTCGAACAGAGAAGAGAAGTTCCACTATAAGGTTTACGATTGTCAAAGATGTTTGTAAGACAACCGGGACCGACGGTTTTACGTACCCTCCGAAGCACGACCGGTTGCATATGCCACTATATTGGTCAACCCATCTAAGTACTGACCGCGCGGATTGTGCTGGACTACGAATACCGTTTGACCGGCGTCCGCAGCGCTCCGCTATGCAACCGATAGATACTTCTAGTAATATCATAAAAGTGGAATAGGATAGGGGATATTCTTTTGGCATCTAAATCGTGAATGAGTGTTTTACAGTTTTTATCTCGCCCGAGAAAAACAGTGACCTCAGTGGAATACGAACTTGGGTCTCTTAGCACAGAGACAAACAGTCAACCACTGGACTACCATAATATCAATTTGAAACATGAGCGGCATGGACGTTAATTCTTCTTAATTTGCTGCAAGACCTAAATATAGGACAACAAAGAATGGCGTGGAATATGCTCTGTATACATACGATTTGAGTTCAGAATTCTCGTGTAAAAATAACAGCAATATGTATATGGTATGTGTTACGACAACATTTAAATTATAGTTATTATTTTATTTATAATGAAATCATTATTATATCTTTGTAAGTATTATAAACCAATATTGAGCAGTAATAGGCGGACGTTAAATGAACAAACAAGCTCCACTGGTAACATTGCCTGCTTTCAAAAAACATAACCTTCACTAAGAAAAACTAGCATAACCCAACTTAATTAATTGACAAATTTCAATGATACCACACATTCCCCCAGATTTCCACAGCCTGTTGGATGGCAAACCAATCGTGAATAGATTATAGTAAAGTGCGTTCGGGCTTTGAGGTACCTTCATCACATCATTTACCTCGAATTTGATGACGTGGTATTAGACACTACCAGATGTTTGCATACCAAGCAAGGACGAAGTAGTTCTGTTTTGCGATAAGGTTTATGTTATTTAAGTTTCACTATTAAAGGTTTGTTTCTCCAAAATTAAATAATGGCAGAGTAAGGGATAACAAAAATGGGCAATTTATGTGCTATTTACTTTACTACAGGCTACATTAATAATCATCATCATCAGCATCACAATTTTTAGGTTAAACCAATGTTTTAGTTGTTATCACTTTTATTGATTGTTGCTGTGTTTAGGCAGCATGTTTGTAATTATTATAACAACAACATTTTGTAGGTTAGGAGAATGAATAACCTGAAGCGTTCATATAGTTCGGGTAAAAGCACTGCTAACAATCGTTACAGCAGCAAACCCTCAAAAGATGCCGGAAAGGTGTCGAACTCTCGCTATAAAACTGTTGAGTTAAACACACCCGAAAGCAGCGACAGCCATACATCATTATTTCCCATCGTTAAACAAGCAGATAATATTCGTGTGTTGCCTAGATACACCACAGGTAGGTTAAACTTGCCGAGGACGAGGTTACACTAGTAGAGAGTATTCTTACACCCCCTTGCAGTTTTGTCCAGATCAGTTGACGACGGCGTAGGAATGGAAGACCTGGATCAGCTGCAGCAAGATTTGGAAAAGTTATTGTCGACATGTGCGGTTCGCCATCGCCTTCTAAGGTCCGAAATTGAATCAATAGATAGGGTAGAAGAACGCCGAAAGAACAAAAGGGGAAGGCCATACGATAAGGTAAGTTGATTGCTCAGTTTACCAAAGCATTTGTAACTTGTAAAATACTACAATGTGTAAAAAATACGCAGTCTGTTTTACAAAAAGAGCCCGTGCTGTATCCGTTTTAATTTTTGTTTTAGTTCCTGTAAATTCTAAGTATTATTAAATAGGGAGGATCTTGATTACAATTTATTTTGTCTACAATAAATGTGATATGATGAACAAATTTGATGATATAATCTAGTGAATATTATATTGTTACAGCAGAATGGGAGGGCCACTTACTGGTATTTTTATTCAGTTTTTGTAGCATTTGAATCCTCTTTTACATTTGCTTATTATCACTTTTATCACCATTATAATGTCTGCTCATCACTAATCTTCAGCACAAATATTATAGTTATACATTCACTCTATAAATTGCTGTTTTTAATCTAATGGTCTTTAAGCACCTTGCACAATTTTATTATATTTTTAAAACCCATTTCTAAGACCATAAAATAACAATAATTGAACTAAGCTGCGGATGCAACTTCTTGTAGACCTTTTCAGAATTTGATTGTTACTTGGTTAAATCGATTGCAATCTTCAGTTACTGGAATCGGTTGTATTGCCGTCGTTCTTGGTCAATTTTGTTTGTTATGGATCCAAAATAATGTGTTTCTTGCCACACATCTCTTCCCACATATTCTTTCTTTAATTATGGTTTGTAGTTTATATTTTTTGTTTCTTACAATGAAAATACGCAATTTTGCATCTTTTAATAATTTCAGTGCCAATATTCTCCTTAATACTTCTTCATTAGTTATATGCTCTACCCAAGAACTTTTTAAATTCACCTATATATCTACATTTCAAAAGCATCGGTTTTATTCGTTTTTACTATTATGTATATAGAGCTTTAACAGGCCTTTCAGGCCCAATTCTTTGGCAGTTTTTCTACATGCCCTAGCAGTCTTAGCGTTTGGGCTCTGACAAACTGGCTGATTGTAGCCCCCTCATATAGTTGCCGTATTTTTTCATTTTCTCTGCTTATGTCATTTTTGTTTGCTATGTCCATTATACAGGGTGTATCAGAAATAGGTACAAATATTAAATCCAATGATAGATTACAATATATACAAACTAGAAAAAACATTCCTTTGGCAATGGGACCCTAAGATATGAGAAAATTTGACCAAAATTGTTTGAGTACCGCAAGATAATAACAAAAATTGGAGTTCAAAGAACATATTATGCAAAGGAGAGTAAGATAGAAGTGCAAAAAAATTTCTTATCACCTGCCACAAGCCAATACTATTAGGTAGGTCAGTAATTTCTATTCAGTTATCAAAAACCAGACAAGTTTTTATGTGTTTGCCACTTTGGATTTACTTTACAATTACGTAATAACCTTCTACAGCTTAAATGTATTTTCTATGTATCATCAGCAGTTCTCAAACAAAATTTTTATTTTATTTTTTAATTCAAAAAAATAAACTTAATGATTTTTGAAAAATGAATAGTACCATTGAAATCTACTTGAGCCAATCTATTACTGGTTTAAATATTTGTACCTCTTTCTAATACACCCTTTATATTCTCCTTTGCTAGTGCTTTTTTGGACCACTCATTCTCATATGAATCTTCTTTTTCATTCCAGTTCTACATTTTCCTATTGATTAGGTGTTTCTGATACTTCATTGACACATTTTTCCCCGCTTTTCTTTCTTCCTCTGCATGCTTTCTGATTTTTCCTTTTCTCTTTCTTTTATTGTTAAGTAGCTGCTTATGTACATGTTCTTTTGATCCTCTGTCTGCCTTTGTATGCTCTTTTGCTTCAGGATTCTTATATTTTATTGCACTATTTCCTTTTTAATTGTAGAACTTTTGCATTTATTTTTAAGCTGTTTTTAATGTAACTTCTAAGCAATTTATGTTTTATAAAGGTTTCAACCTCCCTTCTTACTTCTATATAATTTGCATTTAAGTATGTATTCGTAAGGTTTTTCTTCCGCCTTTTTTTTTTTCTTGATATTATAATTTCGCTCTGTACTTTCTGTTTTCATTTCTATGCAGTTCTTCCACTCTTTGTTTTAGTTCTGTGTTCTCCTCCTGTAGCATAGTCACATGACTAGTATGTGTGATTTAAATTTTTTAATTCTCTTAGCTTCTCTCATTTTCTGCACTTCTTATTGTTGTTTCCTTTGTTCATGGCGCAAATTCTTTAATATCGCAGATCATATCTATCTGCATTTCATTTCCTACTTTGTCCTGGTCATTGTTGGTTTTCCCTGACTTCTAGTTTTTTCTGGTGAGATCCTCCATTCTCCTAGTCTTTTCTAATCATTTTTTTCTGATTTCCAGCATTATCTTTATCTTCACTATTTTCAGTTTTTTAGTCTGTTCGGGGGTCTACCCGTCTTTACTCCTATGAAAGATTTTTCTTTTATTTCTCTTTTCCTTGTATCATCCACTTCGTAATTATACCTTAAGATTTTTCGTTAAACTTGCTGTTAATCTGAAATCGGTCCAGATGCTGCTATATGTTGCCTATCCAAAATTTGTCCAAGAAGTTTCTATATAAGTACTGCGCTTTATCTTATCACTCTTATCAATATCCATAATGTTTTGGGTTACAACAGAGAAATGCAAAAGGTACTTTTACCAGTTGTATTGTTTTACATTCCTTTTCCATGGTCTGTGTCTGAAAATTTTAAACACTATTGGTGATGTGGAACAGCCTTGTAGGAGAGACTTAGTTGTCTTGACTTTTATTTTATGGTACTTATATAATTTTAACACAGCATTTATTAATTCTTTGAGTATTCCCATTTGCTGAAAGGCTTTCCATAATCGTATTCTAAAATCAGAGTAGTAGGATTTCTTGATGTCAACATAAACTATTTGGACTGCTTTGTTTTTTGCTGGCAGTTTTATGTGATCAATACATGATCGTCTTGCAGTAAATCCCTCTTGGTCATTGTCATTTTTGTTTTGTAATTATTCCTTCAATTTTTGTTTGACTATCTTTCCATATAATCTTCCCATCAATGATATTTTACTGATACCCCTGTCATTTTCACATTTGCTTCTATCCCCTTTCTTGAAGATGGATACAATATAGGTTTCAGCCCATTCTTCTGGTAGTTGATTTTGTTTGAAACATCCGGTGGATCATATGGCATAGTTTTTTTCGTCCATATTTTATCAGTTCAAGGGCTGCCCCTCCACGACCAGCTCATTTATCATTTTTTATTATTTTGATATTTATCGTAACTTCCTCCAGAGTCAAGTTAATTTCTTCCCACACTCTTCCGTATCTTCCCTCCCAATTGTATCAATTGTGGTGGTTTACCGTTAATAGATCCTTGTAATAGTCTTCCCACTGTTTCTCATGTATTAATGTCAAGTGCGTCTTTTCTTTGGTATTATTTTTCGTTAATCCTTTTAATTCTTTCTAGGATTCAGAGTTTCTCCCTCCCCCATGTATTGTTCAATATTTCTGCAGGTTTACTCCAATTTCACGTTTTCTTCTGTAACTCATTTTTTACTTCCCCATTTCTGTCTATATTCTTCTAGCTTGTTTGTGATTAACCATTTGTTACATAATTTTTTCTTATACCTAATGCGGTATTTGGTACTTTTCTTCAAGCTTACTCTATATCTCTTTTGTTTTCTTCGCCTAGTGCTATTTTTACTGCTTCTTTAGTGTTTTTCATATCTGAGTTCTTATAATTTCTGATCCAGTTCTTTTGTTTCCTAAGTTACTCTTCCTCTAGTACAGTGGTCAACTTTCTTCCACTCCCCTTTATTTGCCAGGTTTGTTTCTGTTTCCTTTTGTTGCTGACATCTAGTTCACGGAAATCTCATTCTTGCCACAAATAGTTTATGGTCGGTTCCACGTTTCTCTCTTTTTACTTGGACATCTTTAATTTGGTTGTGGTTCTAATTTTCATTATAATGTAATCTGTTTTGGTTCTGAGGTGTCTCTTTCCTTGGGCCCATTCATTTATAGTTGTCCTTGTGACGGTAGCAGTCATTTGTTCTTTTTAAATGGTTAGTTTCAGATGTTTTAATTAATTTTACTGATTTCCTTTGGTAGTTTCTTCTGTAAACCTCCCTACAGTGTTGAATTTTCTTTTCCTCCTGTTCTGTCATTTAGTCTCCTGCTATAATGAACTCTTGATTTTGTTTAACTTTCTCTATATGTTCCTATGGAGTGTAGAGTTTCCTCTATCCTATTTTTTAATTTCAGCAACCACCTTTGAAGCGCAAACGTCCCGATGAAAGAGCTCGGTACAAAGACGCGCGAAACGGCAGTCGCGTCATAAAAACGAAACACAATATACCCATGAATAATTTTGTTAGCGATGTCCCAGTGAAGCGTGAAGTCCCCAAGGTGAGCTTCCCAAAGAACGACACATCAGACAAGTTCTGGCTGTCCATCGAACCATATTGTGCCGACGTGACTAAAGACGACGTTGCTGTAAGTGTTAATTAATTGGAAGTGCAACTGTTGGGGCTCACATTAAGTCTGTTAGTTCCTAGACGATCTCATCCAAGAATGCTCCCAAGACATCGACGTGAAGATCCCAGAGGTGGGCGAGCACTATTCCGTGGAGTGGTCAGATGAATTATTGGGGCACGAGCGAACCTTAAGCAACGCCCAGAGATCTGCAAAGACAAGGGCTGTAAACTTCAGTAATGAACTTAAAAAAAACGGGCTCAATGCGTAAGATTAATCTATGCCTGGTTGAGTTCGTACTCTGATGGGTTTAATTTCAGAATGGTCGACACATTTTCAAGCCCTTTAACCCAGCGCCTTCTCGCGGCCCTCATTGAGGAAAATGTCGTCACCAAAATGCCGCCAGTAAACAACAAACTAAAGCGTAATTACTTTTACTCATTTGCGTGGTTAGCTTTTAACTTCTTTTCTTTTAGCTTCGGATTTTTGTCTAGCCAAGGGGGGCCCGCGGAATGGGGTGTGCATGGACAGGCGGCTCAGGAAGGAGCTCGTTGAGCAAGGAATATTAGACGTGGAAGACTTGCAGAAGGTATGTTTGGGAAGATTCTTAGGTGTCCCGTTAATGTTATGTTTGCAGACTATTCCACCGGACGATGAAATACTGGTGGAGATCAAGCAATGCATGCAGGAGTTGAAGGCTGTCAACGAGAAAAACGTCTCCCAGTTGAATCAGCTAAGGACGATTGTAGCAAAGGATCTTCGCCGGCAAGAGGTGAAGGAGGCTCTTGATAAGATTGACAACCAGGTTAGCGAACTGTTCAGAGGGACAAGTTTGAAGATATCTTGACAATTTTATTTTTCTCTAATTTGTAGGTTATGGAGATGTACAACAAAATTACAATAATGAAGCAGAAGCAGACTTCACCATCTGACGATGAGGCGTATGATAAGCTAGTGTCTTCGAAGCAAAATGTAGGTGAACATGAGGAGGAAGCGAACAAAATAATACAGCAACAAGCAATTTTACACAAGGAATTAACAGAGCTCACAAACGCCACTATTATGTTTTAAGTACCAACATTTTTGCTTTTTGGTTAGAATCTAGATAGGTATTATTTTAAATATATACACAACTGTATTTTATGTGAGTAAGCAAGTGGCGAATAAATTTTTTTATTTGATCGCGTTGTTTATTGTGCAAAATTGGGCGAATGTAATTGTTGGAGTGCAGCTTTGAAGCATTTTAAATTCGATTTTGTCGGGTGTAGTGATATTAATTTATTATTCACTAAGTGAGATGTAAAGACGCTTGTAGCATTAAGTGAAAGGTGTTTTGACACTACAAAATCAAATTCAGATTTCTGGATCATGCCTAGCGATTTAATTCACCAAAGTGAAGGAACAGATAGTGGTTTAGCAGAAGAGTAGACTAGCAAAAAAGTGATCAATCAATATAAACTGGTAAAAATAGCTTTTGCAATTCTGTCATGACTTAAAATATTGTAGACAGTGACGACTGATGAGGAAAAGTAGTATATACTATGGAGTACTAAAAGTACTTTTAATACTTCATAGTATATACGTAGTAACTTGTTGCACAAACTTTTAATAGGCAACACACCGTACGGCAGCATCTGGCCTGGATGCAGATTAACAGGAAGTTTTCAAGTATAATTGACGAAGGGGATCGATCGTCAACTAAAAATGATAAAAGGAAACAACCGAGAGAAACAGACATTTTTCATAGGAATAAAAAGACGGTTAGATCCTCAGAATAGGCTTGAAAACTGCAAAATAGTGTAGTTGAAAATGATGCTAGAAAATGCAAAGAATTGCTAAGGAAAAGTTACGATAACAAAAATTCTCATCCAAAGAAGATGAAAAGAAAAGTCGCGGAGAAACAAAAAATGCTAACAAGGAAAAGAAGACAGTTAGTAGCAGTATATCGTGTATCTTGCTGCTGCTGCTGCTGCTACAGCAGTTAGGGAAAAAATCTTGAAAGTTATGGAAAAACAAGGATGACCAGAAAGAAGGAAGTAAAATACTAATAGATATGAAGATAGTAACGATGAGTGATATTAAAGAATTGCGCCAAGAGCAAAAGAAACAACGAAGAAAACCTTATGATGACGGAGATAAACATAAATGCAAATAATGATGAAAACTAAAAAAAGAGATTCATACGTAGGAACCTATATAGAAAAGAAATTTAATTTCGGAGTTAGACTAAATATAGCCTAACAAATAAATGCACAAAGCTCTATAATTAAACAGAAAATCCTGAAGAAGGAGAGCATATTAAGGAAGGCAGAGGATCAAAAAACAAATACCTAAGCAGGGATTTAACAATAAAAGAGGAAGACATAGAAAAATAAAATGCATGCAGAGGAAGAAGTAAAAGCTGGGGAAAATATGTCAGTAGCGTATTAGAATCTCATATATTCAATGGAGAAATAGAAGGAACAAGAAGAGACACATGCGAATGCATGCCGCTAAGGAGGATACAGGAGCACAAACCATGATGGACATTGCAAAGGAGAACACAAGCGGTGGGATTGAAAAAATATAAAAGCTACATGGGGAAGCTCGAATTAACCAGTTTGTCACAGCCCAAAGCCTAAGATTGCTAGGGCAAGGAACGGTTAAAAAATTGATATTATCAAGGAATATATTAGAAATTCGAAGAAAATGAAAGCTTAGAATGAGGTAGGTGCAACAAGCGATAAAAGATTTGGAACAAAACGAAGTACCGAACTGAAGAGAAAACACGAGGAACCGTACAGAATGGAAAATGATTACAAAAGAAGAGGCCTGAGGGGCCTGTTAAAGCTCCTTGTATACAGGGTGACATAATAGTGCGATATTGTTTCCTAATGTCTTTGTTATAGCCGCTTGGAGAAAACTTTAAATATAAAAGTTGTTTGTTGTATTACTAAGCATAACTTAAAATTATTGCTTACTATACAGGGTGTTTTGTTTTAGTGGGACAGTAAACAACTTCTTTATTTAAAATTTTGTAAAAATGACGGTCTGTCTGTAACAGTTAGTATCTAAAGAACGGCATACAATTTTTCAAAATTATTTTTCAGTTTATTCGAACGCATCTTCAGGTAAGTGTCGCACTGGTTAGAATTTAAATATCTTATACAAGATGTTCCTAATTTACAACCACATTTAATAAAATTCAATTTCTAATATATCATTTTTTTAAATGAGACATCCTGTACATTTTAACATTTTTAAGCTTGTGTTAACTTCGGAATCGCAAGAGTTAGCAACAATATATTCTGTTTAGTACTTTAGTGAAAATATGTTACAGCTCCGAAATATTGTTTATTACCATGTCCTTCCCAGAAGGTCCGGGATTACGTTTTACTCGCAAATGCCGACACCCTTAAATGGCATTCGGCTCGGCCGAATATTATTTTTGTCTTTAGGCACAGGCATGTTTTGAATAGCCTCAATTTTCTCTTCGTCAATAGAAATACCTGCTTTTGAGAATTTAAAGCCCAAGTATTTTATTTCTGTCAAACCAAATTGACATTTCTGTAAGTTAAATTTGATATTATTTGTTAGAGCTAATTCAAAAACCTTTTTTAGTCTATTGTCATGTTCAGTTTTTGTCTTGCCGTGTACCAGAATATCGTCAATATAAATTTCGACACCTTCCATTGCGAAAATGTCTGTAAAACAGTCCTGTAATACTTCACTAGCCACTTTCATGCCAAATGGTATTCTTAAAAATCTGTATGTCCCAAATGGGGTACCAAGCGTACATAGTTTACTCGACTCGTGATCTAGTGCAGGGCTGTCAAACTGCAAGTGCCCCAAGCGCCGCTTTAAAAAAAAATACGGTTTGGAGAGCCGCATTATAAAATACTTCGTATGCAACTTTATCAGTGAGTTTTAATAGGTATGATATACAAAGAAAAAACGCGTTTGTATTATTATTATAATTTATTCAAAATATATCAAATTACAAAAAAATTAGTGGGAAATTTGAGGATGTTGGTTTGCACTAACTAATGCATCAATAATAACTTTAATATTTGTTGTTGATAAACGAAGCAACTGAGTAAGTGACTTATCAGAGAGGGAACATCTATATTTTGACTTTATAAATTTCATGTTGGAAAAGCTGCTTTCGCAAAGATACGTGCTTCCCAGCATTGAGCCCATTGTAAGCCCTAAGTTTCGCAAGTTGGAGTATCGTTCTTCTGGCAGCAATTTGAAAAAGTCTAATGCAGTTTCAGTTCTTCCTTGGTAAAAAGGATCTGATTGCAAATCACACAATTCCAGTTGAAGGTCTGCTCTGCTTACATTCTCAACTGAAATTGTAAGGGGCTGAGTAAAAACTGAAATCTCTCTTTCGATTTTTTTAAAGTCGCTAAATCGATTTTCGAATTCTTCTGCAATTGTGTTAATGTATTTTATGCGAGGTAAATTTGAAACTTCTTGAAAATCCTTCATTTCTTCAAAATGCTCTTTACAACTTGGAAAAAATGAAAAACCATTTGTTTCTAATGAAGACTTGAAGAGCTTAATTTTATTCTTAAATCCATTTATGTGTCCAAACAAGTTGGCAATATTCTGCTGTTTTCCTTGTAGCTTCAAATTCATTTCGTTAAGGTGAGATGTCAGGTGTGTTAAAAATGCAAGGTCTGCAAAAAATTGTGCATCTACCATTTGATTTTCCAGTTCCGTAGTGTTGGACTTGA
>JABXWE010047750.1:0-10361 GCA_014611495.1 Limonius californicus
GCTGTTATAAATAAATTTTGTTTTATTATTATCCATTGTTATTCCGGCCTAATTGATTTAGAATTAAAACAATTAATATTTTTTATAAATTTGAATTCAGACATAGGCTGTTACACATCGTTGAAAAGAGAAAACAAAATTCTATTTACCCATGTAAAAAACCATATGGCGTCTATTTAAGATAAGAAAGTGTATATTGATATCTCGGAAACCGCTATCTTGAATTTTATTTTGACATGATTTTTAGCTTTATCTCATTAAATTAAATAACTTTGATATAAAACTTTTTTCATATCTTTTATAATAACGGAAATATTCGACTTCTTAAAAAACACGATTTTCATGTTTTTGAAACGAAATTTAACAATTTTCTCAACGGAATTTCAATCAGAATTAAAACCTGCACAACATTGTCTATTTAACCAAACCTCTATCTTTAATATAAGAAAGATGCCCACGTTGTCCTTAGGAGATCCGGGCACCCAGTATATCTCGCAAGCTGTACGTTAAAAAATTATAAATACGATTTCGTTGTATAATTGAAAAGTTCCTGTAGACTAGTTTTTCGAACTTATGTTTATATTTTCTTGCAATTGTATCTTATACATATGATTTCAAAAGGGAAGAGAAATATATGGATATATGCTTATAAACGAGATTACTTTCTAGTCCACGATACAAGAAGTATAAAGTGAATTCAGAAAGCAGATAAATGTAGGAAAGAAATATACAAAGTAGAATCAAAGAGTTTTCGGAATTAACTGCTCTTGTAAAAGTGTGTCCTGGGTGGCCTATGTTATAGTGGTGGGAGTTCTAATAGCTGTGAACAAATTGTAAGGTATTTGAACATTACTGTTATAAGTTAGGAAACACTGTGAGTCGGCAGAGCATATTAGAAGGTCATACAGAATTGTTTTTGATATTCTGAAATTGGTACAACACGAATTTGTGCCTATTGATCAAGCTGTGAATCATCCAAGTTTTCGGTTCACGAAAACGAACAGACAAATGGAAACAAGGATGGATCTTGCATCAAAACAATACGCATTTTCATTCCGCTTTGATAGTGTAACGTTTTTTTGGCCGATACAAGTTTCTTAAATATCTTAGCCACTTTATTATTGTTTGCCAAATCTGGTTCCGTGCGAGTTCTGCCCATATCCTAAGATTAAAGTGGAACAAAAAGTAAATTTTTGCGTCAGTAGAAGCAATCAACATAAATGCAACGGCAGATTTGAGAATCCCATCAAAAGAAGATGTCATAAAGTGTTTCCTATTGTAGCAGCAACGTTAGGGCAAGTTAGTATGTGCGGAGGCCAGGTATTGTAAAGCTGATTAAACTTATTGCCATCTATTAAATTTGTTTTTAAATGAATTAATTCAACATTTCTAGATGTTTCTTGTTTATATCCCGTATTGGATGATACCGAAAGGAAATAATTAATTTGGCTTAGACGAAGAATGGATGACAGCAAATAGAGTAACAGAGAATTAGAATAGAGGATATCTAAGATACTGCAATGAAAAACGCCCAAAGGAAGTTGAAAACTACACAAACATTAATATCAAGATATCAGATGCACAAGAATTGTTGACCAGTTAGTTATCCAAGTATAGTTGAGTGGCTATAGATATTTATCATTCATCATTAATAACTATTTCTGATTCAGTTCAGGTTTATCAAACAATTCAAGCACTCACTTTCTCTAGGTGCGAAAGACTGTGAAACTTATGGGAAGACTGTATTTGTTGAAAACATAATTAGTTTGTCAATTCATATTTTAGTAATAGTTTAATGTAAAAACAAACAAAAATAATTTGTGAAGTTACCTGTTTGTTTTTTATTCATCAAAAGCCAACCATCTTTCGTAAAATTATTATCGACGACGGCTGTTTTTTCTGTCAACCATAAATTGGGCGTTGTTTCAGAAAAACTTTTTCCGTCACTCAACTGGAATATAAAATTTATAGGAATGTTCCAAATAGCGTTGTCGTCAGATGTACCGTCTGTTCTGTAGACTGCCTAAAATCCAGACTCGGTGTTAAAGCAAATTGGTTTAAGAAGTTACGTTAAATAAACCTGTGACAGTGTTATGGCTCCAGTTTCATAATTGCGCGTTGCGGTGACCAGGGGGTAGCCTCTGTTGGTATCCCAAGTGGATAGAATATCAGAAACAGTGAGATTTCCTAGAAACTGAGTAGCATTTGCTTCTTCAACAGCTTTTTGTAAAGCGCTATACAGTTTTATTGGCTCAGCTGAGCCGAATTTACTAAAACGTGTTGGCATTAAAATAATGTTAATTAAAGATAACGTTGCATTACTTTTCCTGGAGATATATACTTAAGCCTTTCTGAAACACAGGTCGTGATAAGAAATGTTCAGTCATTCTAATAATTGCGCAAGCTGTAATTGGTAAGAATATAACTAGATGATTAGCTTCTTTTAAATATAATATAGAAACATACCTTTGTAGTACGCAATCCAGGCTGAGGGTAAAGAATCGTAGTATCTAGGTTTATAATTCATGGGTTGTGTATGTGCAATGTCATCATTTTCAAGTGCTAATTGGAAGTGATCAGTAACATATTGCTCTGTTAGTCTCCACGATGGTTCCACCTGCAATTAACGTTTGGATGACTCTTCTTAAACAGGTAATTACATGTGCGTTATCAATTAGAATTTTATGAATTGCTAAGGGTTTGTAATGAAAGGAATATTTAATATCACAATAATTACAAATTTTAATTTATTAAATCTCCAGTTTGTCAGTAATCTATGTTTTTCACTTTTTTGTTTATGAACAACTGTGTTATTAATATCTTTTTTATAATCACATAAAAAATATCACATAAAAAATTAAGTAAAATGTAAGAATTTCGAAGACCAAGAGCTAAAGTTTAATAGTTAAATAAGATTTTACATACAACGTCTGATATGTGAAACTGGAAATAAGCAGCAAATCCCTCGCTTAGCCACATGTACTCCCACCAAACTGGAGTTACTAGATTTCCAAACCATTGATGGGCAAGTTCGTGGGCAGTGTATGTTGTACATCTTTGTAAGTCTTCGGTTGTTGATGACTTGTTAGAGTATAGGAGGTGTATTTCGCTATCAACGATTAATACATTGTTAGTTATTTATTTTTTTATTTTCTGTACACATGTTTCAAACCGTACTGAAATTTATTTTATTTGGAAGGAAATTATATAAGCAAATTTATCCACTGAAATAAGAAAATTTATAAAGGTAGGGAATTTAAATACTTAAATTAATTGGTTATATTTCTAGTGGGTCTTATTTTTTTATTAATAATAATGTATTTGCCTATAATTAAGAGAAACGTTGAAAATGTTGGTTCATCGGCCGTTTTAATTAATTAATTATACAGGGTGTATCATTAATATTGCAAAGAAATTCAGGGTGAGATTCCTTGCATAAAAATAAGAATAAAAGTTCATATAAACATGTTTCCAAAAATGCCTCGTGTCCGAGATACAGGGCGTTGAATATTATGCAATTAACAATAGGACAATAATGCCATGTAAACAACAATAGCAGCAACAACAATAAGTTACAACAGTTGTTGAAAATGACTACCCCCGACATCAATACAGGGTTTTAATCTGCGACGCATTGATTGGCGAACACGTTCAAAAATTCCGGGTGTGTGACGAATTGTTTGATAAGCTGCTATTATACGATTTCCTTATTCCTCGAGCGTTTCAATCGGGTTCGTATAAACCAAATGTTTAAGGTGACCCCAGAGGAAAAAATCCAATGGATTTAAGTCCGGAAATCGCGCAGGCCAGGGTTGTATGTCTCATCGACCTATCCAACGGTTTGGGTACACAGTGTTCAAATATTCTCGAGCAACTAAACTGAAATGAGGCGGAGCTCCATCGTGCATGAAATACATTTGTAATCTTAATGGCAGTAGGACGTCTTCCAATAGCATCGGCATCCTCTTCAAGAAAAATTGCTCCAGTTAACCTCGCTGGTAAAAAGAATGGACCTATCAAGTGGTCTCCGACAATTCCGATCCATACATTCACTGAAAACTGATGTTGATGGCGGCCTGCTCTTATTGCATGTGGGTTCTCATCAGCCCATTGGTGATTGTTGTGGAAATTCATTATGGCTTCTCTGGAAAAATTTGCCTCATCAGTGAACAGTATTTCTGCAACGAACTATGGATTTTCAGCAGTTTTTTGTTGCATCCATCGACAAAAAGTTACTCTTGGAAGAAAATCAGTTGGTAAAAGTGCCTGCACTCGTTGAATGTGATAGGGGTATAAAAGTTGATTCTTCAGTATCCGGAAAACTGTCATATGACTGACATTTACATGAAAAGTCAATGGCACTCTCGATAGAGTGATCCGACAAGTGATGATGCAGAGGAAACAAAAAAGTTTTATTTTCAATTGCATAATATTCAACACCCTGTATCTCGGAAACGAGGCGTTTTAGGAAACATGTTTATATGAACTTTTATTCTTATTTTTATGCAAGGAATCTCACCCTGAATTTTTTCGCAATATTAATGATACACCCTGTATAATACAGGGAGGAATGTGATAGAGAAAACTAGTTTACAAGCTACGGATTGATCAATAATTTGCTGTAAAAGAAACTGACCGTTATTGGCACAATTAGGTAGAATAAACAGGAATTGCCCTTAGAGTGTAGTAAACCAATGAAACATCCATTAAAATCCAGTGTATTTGGCTTCACGGATACCTGTATCTTAGTTTCATATATTCCCCGAAAAACTAAGAATGAACTGTTAGTATCCACCTCCATTACAACGATACCTACTATAATTGATTCTGTCAGTAGCGAGGAATGTAAGCCAGACACGATATCAAATTACAATAGTAAAAACGGCGAAGTCAATGTGGCCGAACAATGTTCAAACTACAATTGCGCTAGGAATACTCGTACGTAGCCCATGGTAGTATTTAATTCAACTTTAAATGTAGCTGGAATCAACAGTTTGGTTATATACGCCTCCAATAACTCTAATATTTCCATATTATGAAGCAAATTTGTAGGTGAGCTTGCCATAGCATGATACAGCTGCATTTACGTATGCGAGCTAAAGTACATAGTGTTGTTCAAAACATAAAACTCCGAATTCAAAAACTGTAGTTTGAAAGGAAATCCTGAAGTAGCAAATATCGAAAGCGAAAAAGGCAAATGCTATTACTGTGATACGAAGACAAATAGGAAAACACGTTATTTTCTTTATCTTCTTCATTAACTGGTAATAAAAATAATAAGCTTTGAACGGTCTTTTCCGTTTGATAATCTATAATCTCTCAGGATGTTTCGCAAAGATTGTTGCTGCCGTAAAATTGCTGTGGCCCAATGAAATCTATTGCAGAAACGTTGTTCTCTTTTTCAGTAGTCGAGTCGTCAAAACCGGATTATACATCTTCTTCTGCTGAAAATATCGACCACCAACTCCAAAGCTTATTTTGACATACTCTTTCAACAATGCCGGAGGATATTTGGAATTATTGCGCTGCATACAGAAGATCTTCTTCTACTCCATTGTAGGTAATGAACAGGCCATTGGTCTATACACAGAAGATCTTCTTCAGACTTGATAAGTGTCTCGTAAACCAGAGTCTTCATAGTTAGATCCAGGGAGCATAGCGATCATACTACTAGTCCCCATCGGTCAATCCATCAGCGTCACCGTATATTAGGATGGTGTAGTCTCGGACGGCAAGCGAACAGTATGCTGACGCACCGTTATGTTGAAGCCACATCTGCTGACGAAACCTCAACCTCTTCCGAACATTCTCGCACTACGTCTTGCAAGAAGGACAAGTCAATGGGAATGCCGAAAATGCAGGTAAATAACTACTGTTACCTGTTTCCGGATATTAGTTCCTTGTTATAAATTGGTCTATTTTGAATCGCCTACATGCCCTATAAATGTACAACACGTATACATCAACATATATTCTTTGAAGGCAAGTATCAATCAGAGATTCGATTAAATCTGGATTTTGGGGGTATTTATATATTAGATTGATATCCTCTGCAAAAGTTAGCTATTGGATTTAGGTCTATGGATTATGCTGAAAATTCTATTATGCCGATTTTCGCGATATAACCAATTGTGCACAGAGCATTCTCAATTTGGGTTATATGTTTCTATTTGAGAAAGATGTTTTTGTCACTAAGTAGTTCTTTTTTTAAATTCACACTACCTTCCTCCCAGGAACCGGGTTTGCATTACTTCAGGGAGGTGTGGGCGTTCCTTACATACTAGTCATTAATGCAACATGCACCCTAAACTTAACACAGTGAAATACGGTCGCCTCAGCCGGGGTTTGACCACGCGACATATTGAACCGCATTTCACTGTGACCCCGACTGACAGCGCTCGTTCGCACTGCCCAATCGAGGTCCCACTAGGTTGTAACTTATATTGTGGTCTTCAAAGTATTTTGAGGCGTTCATTGTTGTTCCGAGAATTATATTTTATCGACAATTCTTTCAGTAGGCATTCAATCCTATACCATATGAGTAATTGGACGCTTAATTGTTTGAAGTACACATTTTGGTCAAAACTGATTGAATACTTTCTGCCACTTTTGTGTGGTCTAGATGTTCCTTGGTCTATAGCAAACGGTAGCGTTTTTGCTTGTCGGGCAGCAATGGCTTCTTCCGTGCTATACATCCTCTAACTCTGGCACTAAGCAAGATTGCTGTCATGATAAAAATGTTCACTCTTGTAACAGTGGTTTCGCGCCATAATTTTTTTAATTCGGAGGAATAAAGACTTCTATCTGTAAAGACTGTTCTTCTTAACAAAACATCATCACGCACTGAAGTTCCCTCTGATCCCCCAAATCCACTATTTTTTTTTAATTCAATACAAATTCTAATAATTCCAATAACTAAAGACTTTTAACATTTTACTACAACGACAATTTCGCAACTGGAAATACCTTCTTTTGGTGAAAAATAATTTCTAATCGTTTTTTTCAATAATTTTGTTTGTTTCTATTGGAGTTCATTTCGCAGCTTCTGATGAAATTCAAAGAGCGAATGACTGTCTTAAAATTATTGCAACATCTACATGCACATAAGACAATTAAATTTTCATAAAAAAATTAATTGAATCTTAGGTACTTACTTAATCCCTCAATATTTTTTCTATTGGTGATATGGCATTTGAAACCAAATAATTGCAGGTAATTAACAAAATTAAGAGAAAAATATGCTTTATAGTTCAATAACAATTATGAACTTTTAATACTTTAACAATTAATGTTAAGCATCATTTTGTTTAAAAAAATTGTACTCACAGATGTGTTGCCAGTGCATCGGCGATGCTTTCATATGTTAATATTTCTGCAGGCTTTCTTTCACCATAAGATCGTCCCTCGGAGGAGATTATCAGCACTGCGATGAAACTTATTACTACCCAAAACATCTTTGAACAGACGGCGTTCTCTAAAAGACGTAATGAATTTGCAGGTTAAAGACCGATGATAGTATATATCTGCGATGCCCCTTCCACTATTTTGATAAAAAAATGTAAGTATCTGGCTTGTACAGGGTAAGTCTGATTATATAAATTACATCTAATATTATGTACACATATATTCCTAAACAGATCAGAGCGAATTGATTATTACATCAATCATTCATTAAATTTTACGCTGTTCATTAATTCTTAGTTTTTCTCCACAGGTTATGCTAATTTGTTTTTAACTGCTCGGTATACAGGTACGCTTAAATCTTGATTTAAAAAAGCAACAAACCGGAATTACTACTTGATTCATTATAAGGATGGTTTGATTCCCAGTCGTGCAGGCTTAACTGGAAACTCCTTGCTACCCTTGTCCCCGCACGCAGCTATTTTTCGATTAATTTAACTGTTAGAGAAATAAATATACCTACCGAAATATCTAGTCGTTGTAACGTCTTTAATTGCCAGTTAATATTTATCCAAGCCTTTCTGAAGTTTCAGAATTATATAGAGAGCTTAGATAATTTGTTTATTTGCATTCTTTATAAATAAAATGACAATACCCGCTATGACTAATCAAACATTTTTATCCTTAGAATGACTTATTACGAAGGTCACTTAGCATTATTTGTCGTAATAGTAAACAAATCAATACATGCGTGTTATGGTGGTTATTTAGAACAATCCTTATATTACTGATGCAGAACGTGAGCATTTACACCACTTATATCAAGCAGACGAAAAAAATAACCATAAACCATCTTGTGTGAATTATACAGTGTGGAAACTTTAACTGGAATAAATTCTATAACAGGTTATACAGCACTTCTGTAAAGATTCCCAAAACACCTCGATGATACTTGTTCAATGGCTACACCTAAACGGCCATGTTATTAGTTTATTTTCACCCAGAGGGGTAGAACCACCACTAACTTTTTTTGTCAAATGTAAGGATATGCCAAATGGCATATGGTTGGAAAGCACATTCTATTTTCTAATTATTCGAAGACGATGCTCGTTAAACAATAAAACGTGCAATGTAAGTTAAACGGCGTTTAATATACAACATGTTCAAAATGTGCGCCGAGTCTTTCTTGGCAAAAGGCCAATCGATGATTAAACCCATTTCTTACATTTTGTAAAATTTCCTGTGAGATGTGCCTTGTGTCAATCCTGACACGTTGCTGCAGATTCTCTCTATCAGTAGTGAAATCAGGTAAATCTCATCGGAAATTTTACAAAATGTAAGAAATGAGTTTAATCATTGATTGTCTTCTTGTCAAGAAAGACATGGTGCACATTTTGAACAGTTTTTACATTAAACAGCGTTTAACTTACATTGTACGTTTTATTTTTTTAACAAGTAACTTCTTAGGATAATTAGAAAATAAAACGTGCGTTCCTCTTCAAATGATCTTTCAAGCGTTGTCCCACTTGGCACACCCTTGGATGGTAAGGATACAGAATATTTGGGTATGACCTGTGGATTTTGTGGAGTTGCAAGCGATAATGTACGAGGAAAGTAATTTGGCTGTGTACTTGGTTTCGAAAAATGCATTCCTGATGAACCAGGTTGGGGAAAATACGAAGAAGATTGCAATATGTTAATTTTATGTGATTTTTGTTTTTGGACGTTCTGAAATACTTGTAAAATCTGAATCTGTACGTCTAATTTGTCATCCTCCGGAACTGCTTTTAACATTGGCACTAGAGACAACGCAAAATGCTTTTCTCGGTCGTCTGCATCACATTCGTTTTTATTTTTCTCCATAACCTCTATCAATTTGTTTTCATACGTTCTTTTACATTCAAAAATATTGTCCGACTTATTTCCTCCCATCCTTTACTTTTGATATGTATATCAGAATACTCTTTGAAATTCTTATCGTAGAGTGCTGGTCTTTTTTCAACTTCTTCAATAAGTAAATCGTTATCTACGTCGTCTTCATGTACAGACACGTTTGCTAAGATGTAAACACCACGCAGACGTTGTCGTCTTGATTGTCAAAGCGCAACTGACGGGGCGCGTACAGGGGTGTGACATTTTTGTCACCGTTGCGCGCACCGCCATTGAAATCTAGCAACTCGGTGACAGTTTTGTCACGGGCATTTTCGCGGGTCCGCGGACAAAAAAGTCACCCAGTTGTCACCTCGCGCGCACATTCATACTACACCATAGACTTGATGAGAGTGGCAAAACTGCCACGGTGACAAAAGTCACCCATGCGCGCTAGCCCTTACATGTGACAAAAAAGTTGCCGGTGGTTATACCCTCCGGGTGAAGATAAACTAAGGACACGACCACTGAAATGACGCCTTCTAGAAATTCTTAGAGATATACTGTATAATCCAAGTTACAGAATTTATTCCAGTTAAAGTTTCAACCTTGTGTATACATTAACACTGCGAAAATACACACAGGAATGAAACTAGCATACGCAAATGCCAAATATGAAAAGTTTGTTTAACTGAAACAATAAATAAAAGGGCTATCTAATAGTGGTAGAATGGACGTTGTCACGTTAATAGTGAAAATATCCATAATTTTTCATAACTATCACATGCAGATTTTTAAAATATTTTTGATTTTTAGGATGATCCATGTCACAGATTAACTTCATATTTATTTTTTTTAACTTTTATAATTTCTACATTATAATTTTACAATACAGGGCTGTGAAGTTTTATAACCAATACAAGTCTACCTAAAAATCGAGTTGTCTTCGCTATTGGTATGTAAATGTTGTTGAGTTTCTAAACATCTTAACACGTTATTGTACTGTACAGGTTGTTTATTTTATAGAACTTTCAACATTTTAACCTTCTCTTAATGAAATAGCTTATACTTATTTCATGTCATTGACTTAA
>JABXWE010047752.1:0-16842 GCA_014611495.1 Limonius californicus
ACAGAATATCCTGCATACTATTACATTTTTGGATTTCTTATTTTTTTATCTTTACAACGATATAGGGTTTTAGGTATCTATCTCTAATGGTTTTGGAAATAACTATCTTTCTCTTAAATCTTTAAATAATAATGGTCTATCTTCAACAGTTAGTATCTAAAGAACAGAATATACAATTTTTCAAAAATATTTTGCAGTTTACACGAATACATTTTCAGATAATTGTCGTACTGATTAGAATTTAACAGGATGTTCCTAATTTACAATCACATTCAATACAATTCAATTCTTAATATTTCACTTTTTAAGTAGAATACCCTGTACATTTTTGCATTTTCGAGTTTGTCATTCAATGACCTTTAAACGTATGTGCAGTTTTATATGACTAGAGTTTTTCGTTTTGAAAATATTCAGAAATTAATAAAAAACTAGTAGAAAAAAACAGAAAAGTTGGTAATAGGATGTAACATTAGTTTGTTTTTAAAATAATATTAATTAATATAGGATTTTATAAAAGTTGAGTTATTTACTCAAGCGCATGTAATATAAATTTTTCAAAAGAAGAAATGTTTGATATAGTATTAATCCTCAATATTAATACTATATGAAACATTTCTTCTTGTGTGTCAAAGAAATTGTTTATTAACTTCCAGAGTTTACCCTGAACCTTTCTATAGTACTCCACGAAGGAAGCGTACAACTAAGGAAGGCAACGAATTTGCTATAATAGCTTATGTAGTAGAAGGTCCGAACTGTAGCACCACAGATATAAGCCACCGAACCGACAGAAGCCAGTGTTCTGTGTGTAAAATATTGAATAAGTGTTGGTACCATCCCTACCACAAACACTTTCATCAAATACTGATGGATCAGAACTTTCAACGTCGGTTAATGATTTGCGAATGGGCGCATCAACCAATAAATGCTCAAGCTAATTTCTTTAATTATGACCTTTTCTCCTACGAAGCGTAGAACAACTTCCACTATTATTCAACGGAAAATCCGTCATTTGTAAGAAAAGTGATCAACGTCAATAGGTCCCTAAATGTTTGGGGAGGAATTGTAGGCGAACATGTCGTTGGTCCATACTTTTTTGAAGTATTCCTGTGAGGTCAAATGTATTTACAATTTTTAGAATATTTAGTACGTCTCGTAAGAGATACCGCACTCGAAGAAGAAGAAGAAAATGTTTGTAGAAAATATTCTGTTAAACATTATCCTTATGGGTGCAACATAACGAGGCAACTTCACACTATACTTTGGACGTTAGAAACGTTTTAAACGCTGAATGTCCCAATAAATGGAATAGGAGAGGAGGTCCAGTGTTTTAGTCGGCAAGGTTTCCCGACCTGACCAAATTAGATTCTTTCTGTTGGCGTTTGTAAAAGCTAAAGTTTACAGAATTCCCGCTACAACGAGAGAAGATATGCGAATTGCGAATGTCAATTCAACATTCAATGAATATTCAAAATATTAGCAAACAATCTTGTCTTAATTTAAACTGGCTAAACCCGTGGACTATGCCCAACTCTGGTGGTTTCTTAAAAATAAAAAATAAACTGTATGGAAATGTAAAGATGATGTATTTTAACAAAAAGGTTTTTGCTGTAATGTAATGTACCTTGTGAAGTAAATATTTTTTATTTGTGCATATCTTTCGATGTCTTCATTTTTAAAGTAGTGCCTTGCGGATTGTTGCAGCGGTTCGTTTCTCTGCTTTTTGTCAAAAACTTAGCATTTTTTAAATTTGTGTATGCTCACGTTTGTTCTCTCATTTATTTATGTATTTTAATAGAACTTGCGTGTTGGTATGTTTTTTATTAATTTCTCCAATTTCATTGTTTACGTTCAACACCCACGCTTTCACTGTTTAGCTAGTGAAAAGTTTATCTTAGGTTATAAAATATCGACGAGGCAGCTTTTAATAAAGTAAAGGGGTATTGAATGGATTTAAAAGAACGGTATGCTAATGCGTTTAATATAGCTTCCTGAATAGCGTGCGAACAATAACTTGGTACCAGTGGGGTAATTAGAATCGTGTAATTGATGCGGCTGCACCAGGGAGCATACATTAATTGTTACTGCATGCGGACCAATCACGAAGAGGAGGTGGAGTTCAGGATTGGCGCCAAATTTAAAAATGTACACTAGTGCATGTTCATGATTGAGTTTCTTCTTGTCGGTCTCGTAAAGATCCCGCCAATTTTATACCTTAACGTGTATTACCAGAAATACTTTTAAAACCAGCAATTTTCATTGCTCTCAGCGGTTTTTCTCAATCTGTATTTATAGTGTTACCAGCAAAACCGTTAAAATCAGCAATTTTCATTGCTATCAGTTTATTTTTGTTTTCATCAAATTGTTAAGTTCTAGGTTAGGATACGGATCATGGATTTGGAACAATCTACAGACAGCAGACTCGTATGTGGTGTATGCCAAAAGAAATTTAGTACGGTTTCAGCAAGAAGAAGAATGGAATATCAAAGGGAAAAACCAGGCGTTTTTATTCAAAAAAATTGGCAAGTAAACATGTTGAATATTGTTTTGTTTATAAACTGACAAGTAAGGGTACTGCACGGTTAGGATGTTACAATTTTTTTATTTTTTCTGGAGTCAAATGGTTTAGTTGGTGGTGGGAACTAATCTGTTATAGTTTTTTATGGGGTAACATGGTTTAGTTGGTGGTCGACACTAATCTGTTAATGCATTATATATAGGTGAAGATCATTCGGACTTGAATAAAGAAGATTTTGCAGTGGGCTTTATGAACAACGTCATGGAGAAGAAATTAAGGGATCATAAACGACTAATTTGCATCGACAGAACTCACGGGACAAATCAAAGGAATTGCGACTTGACAACAGTATTAATTAAGGATGATCAAAATATGGGATTCCCTGTTGCTTTTTTGCTTTCCAATAGATTAGACTAAGTAATTCAAGAAGTTGTTTTTAGGGCATTAAGAGAAAAAATGGGAGAATACATTGAAGTGGGATTTATAGTGACTGACGATGACCCTAAATATTATAATGCGTGGACTAAGGTGATGTAAACTGAGAGAAAACCTAGACATCTACTGTGTAGCTGGCATGTTGTAAAGAACTGGAATATCCAAGGAAGATCAAAGCTAAAGCAGGAAGAAAATAAATTAAAAATGAAGATGGACCTGAGAAAAATTTTGAAGGAGACAAATGTGGAAAATTTCACGGCTTTAGTGGAAAGATGTTTTAAGTATTTGGAAGAAGAAGAATTTGATTTTTTAAATTATCTGAAACAGTATGATTATTATGTTAAATTTTTAATTAGTAGACTGTAAATTATTTGGGTTTTCAGATATTATTTTAAGAGTGATAGTCGAATTATGATGTGGGCTCATTGTCATAGGATTAATGCTGGAATTAATACCAACATGGCGATTGAGAGTTTACATAAACTATTGAAGCATAATAAAATGAATGGTAATCGAAATATCAGCTGAAACATAATTTAATTTCTGAAATTAAATAATTTTGTATAAAATTTTTAGAGTTGAAAAATTGTTAGATTTATTAGAAGAACTTGTTGATGATAAGATGTGGAAAAGAATTTTGAACAGCGAGAGGCCCAATGCTAATGATTATCAGCAGAAAACCACAGCTAAGGCGCACAAGAAGGCGGAGGAAACGATAAATTTGGTACAGATAGTGGAGTTGGGTAAGTTGAAAACGACATCAGGTGAGAAATTTTATATTGTTTCTTTTAATGAATTTCAGGAATATATGGGCATGTTTAGGACTTTCAAGAATAATTTAGAGTGAAAGAAAAGCAATGATATTAGCAAGAAACGAAAAATCGAGTTACAGACATACTACCCCAATAAAAAATTAAAATGAATCGGTAAGTATTCTTTAAAAAGACTGCATAATCATGTGTTTAATATTCAGAATTTTAGTTAGGTACAGAGTTGGTTGATAGAAGGTTGGTCTGTTGGGGTTGGTGGAGGGACGACAGTTTAATTGTTTAAAGTTCTATATTTATATTTGTAGTTTGTTTTTATTATGTTTTATTTTTATTAAATATTTATGCTATGTACTGTACAATTATGCAATATTAAATATATGCATTCATATAAATGTTATATACTGTAAAACTACAAAAATAAAGCAAAATTTAAGAAGTGTCTATTATCCATCTATTTCACGTATCCGTTGGCCATCCAGTCTTGATCCTGACAGATAATAGAGGTTCTACTGTACATATAAGCAAAAATTAGACAAATATACCTAATTTACCTGTATCAACATTTGAAGGGTACACGGGAGTAACGATCAAAGTCACATTACCATCATTTTGAGGAAAACGAACTTTATTGTTTCAAACCTAACAGCGTCCGAACTTGTTGATACATAAATACAATTTCTTCTTGTCTAACTAAGTCAAATAAAACGGTAACTATTCTCACAATAAAAAACTAAAGACTAGCAAGAAAAACAAAAAATAAATAAAATTTAGGAAAAAAACAAATATTCCTTGCGAAAGACGATCACACTCCATAACACATGTTTATTCTTTTTAACTCATCTTTCAACAATAATGGCGGCTGCAAAGAAAATTCATTAGGGAGTTTTTGATTGCTAAATATATTATTATTACCTTTTAGATTAGATCCTCATCTTTAGCATTAACTGCATTAGGTAAATTAGAGAAAAATCCATTGGCGGATGGACCACAAAATTTCTTCAAAAATTGGAGATTCTCGTATTTCTCCTTGGAAATTGGGATTCTGTTGTTGTATAGCATGTGAGGACGATTTCCATCAGCTGTACTCCTTTTATTTCTAATTATGTAGCTTTCCCAAGCTCCATTAAAAGACGTTCGCAGACTGATTGTTTGAGACTGCGTTTGAAATGCTGCAACTTCAGTTATTGGACGTGTTGCAAATGGGCATTTGGTCTTGTAATAGGGTTTTAAAAACTCAGTCCAATTATGTACAAGATTTTGCTGAACTTCCACTACAGAAAATGCTGTGGGTTTTTTTCTTGCATTTCGAAAAATTTTATTCCAGTCACTTGGTACCTCGTATCTGGATTTTTGATTTATTAATGCCATATTTTTATCACATTCGAGATAACTATGACCTCTAGCTGGAAATGTAATTTTGAAGGATTGGAACCTTTTCCGAATTGTAGTCATGTAATGCAGATATCGCAAAACCACGTAATTTTTATTTTGACCTGCACATGAGTCGCAAA
Organism: Limonius californicus; assembly: GCA_014611495.1. Classification (NCBI taxonomy): domain Eukaryota; kingdom Metazoa; phylum Arthropoda; class Insecta; order Coleoptera; family Elateridae; genus Limonius; species Limonius californicus. Next base: position 5,232 of record JABXWE010047752.1, read on the forward strand.
ACACATCCAGTACCGTCACTTCTTCCGGTAAACTGTTCATGATAAAATAATGCCTTTTTTAGCAGTTGTTTGGTCGTACGTGTAAAATATGGCCTCCCTTGTTGATAATACGTGGATGTTAAAGGAATAAAATGATAGTTGTCTTTTGTAGTACACATCGTTTGTACTAATATTGGGACACGGGAGATTTTTTTGGTAATCCATTACAATCGCTTCGAATTCCGCTCTTTTCATCACTTTTTTCTTTGATTGGCGTTTCCTGGCGTAAAATGTGTTTGCTTTTCTTAGATGAACTTGATTGAGTGTTGTAATGGTATTTAGTTCCTTTTGCAACTCTTCTTTGTTTGAACTAGTAGCGATTTGTTTCTCTAGACTAGATTTTTTTGCAAGAAATTCGTCACAAGAGCTACAAGTGTCGGTACGAGGATATCCAAACGATATGTTGAACTTTGTGTTGAATAACAACCTATATTTTTCATAGGAAACTGGATTAGTAGGATAGTGATCCTTGTACATGCCATGCAATTTTTTTATATTAAGTTCTTCTGGGAGATATATTTTTTTGGAATCTTTTAAACTATAGTGACTTTTACGTCCTCTCAGTGACCCTATATGGGAAAGCACGCTTTTTTCGGTATCAATAGATATTTTATGACGCCTATTCTTGTGCTTGCCACGCATATCAATAGGTGCAGCCCCAATTGTTGTTAACGACTTTTTTAACGTTTGAAGAGTTCTGTTAGTAACGCCGTGCAATGCCATGAAGGCTTTGTGGCATACTCTAATCTCTTTGATCTTGTTATCTTTAATTATCCTCAATTTATATTGGTAGCTGTAATCGTTCAACATAGCTGATTTTTCAGATTGTCTAGGCCTTCTTCTTGCAATAGGAACAACACTAATTAAGGCAGCTAAATGTTTCATTTGTTCGTCCTTGCTTTGTAGAAGATTAAACCGTTTAATGTTAGATTTACGCTCTTCTGGCGTTATCTTCTCAAAACATTTAAAACGGTTACATTTGCAACTTTCGCCAACAACATGAGTCATCGAACGTATTCTTTTTGTTGCATCACTAATTCTTCCCGTGATTTTTCGTTTCTTTGCCGAAGTGTTGTGAATTCGACTTTCACTACAGTCTGTACTAGAATCATCATTGTTACTTCCAACAGCACTTGCCATTTTTCAATAAATGTGCCAAAATGAGAAAATACTGATATACGAACACTATAACACTGGCTACTGTCAAAACAAAACAAAGCACAATCACCTTAATACCGGTTACTGGCACAAACGTCGACGTAGTTCGAGTTGCTGCAGATATGGTCCCTGATCGTTATATCAGTGTTCGCTTGGACTTTGATCGTTTCTTCGAAGGATACATTATTTTAACCGCTTATTTATCGTGACTGTGAACGATTTTTGAAAGTTTTCAAAGCTCCATCTTATAGTACTTCTTAACAGCTACATGATGGCAGGGTTACCTCAATTCGACTAAAAATGTGACTATGATCGTTTTTCCCGTGTACCCTTCATTTGCAAAATAAACTGATAGCAATGAAAATTGCTGATTTTAACGGTTTTGCTGGTAACACTATAAATACAGATTGAGAAAAACCGCTGAGAGCAATGAAAATTGCTGGTTTTAAAAGTATTTCTGCTAATACACGTTAAGGTATAAAATTGGTGGGATGTTTACGAGACCGACAAGAAGAAACTCAATCATGAACATGCACTAGTGTACATTTTTAAATTTGGCTCCAGTCCTGAACTCCACCTCCTCTTCGTGATTGGTCCGCATGCAGTAACAATTAATGTATGCTGCACCAGGGTCTCAGCTGGATAACAGCCGTGACGAGATAAGAACCAAACATTACTTAATAAAGATTTTTAATTATACATATGTTTAATATTTGTATTGAACATATTCCTCCTCCACAGTCTTCAGTCCATAGACTGATTTGTCGAAGCAATTCATTTATGTATGTCTTTAGAAGAGACGGCCGTGGGCTAGAGGTTAGCGCGTTAGACTTCTACGGCCTACGCTTTCAATTCCTAGTACTGGAACATCGGATTTTTAACCGTCGTTCTCCCTCGCAAGGCAATGGCAAACTAGCGAGGTATTCTGCCTAGTCAATCTTCTCTGGAGTAGAAGTGTTTACACTTTCTGTGGTTCGGAGTCCACCTTAAGCTGTAGGTCCTCTATGTATGCGGCACTCTAAAACGCACAACACAGACATAGGAGAGAAGATCGTTACGTCTTGTAAGAGATAAAACACTCCGCGAAGAAGATGTCTTTAATCTGCTTAACAACTAAGACGACAGTGTGAACTTTTTTTATTAAGAGCTCGCAACTGAGGTACTACTGTTACAGAGGTTGCTTTAATTATAATGGACCTAAAAAGATTGAATATATAATAATCTACGCAATTATAATGTGGGTGTGCTTTATCAATCGAAAATTGACCCGGGGTAGGGCGACATCTGTCCAATACACAGGACTATGTAATAGGTTCGTTTAGCCTACTACTGTTGTAGAGTTTGCGAAGTAGGGTCGTTCCATATCAAATCAACATAATATGCTTTAATTTTCATATCACCTATATTATGGAAATTCCTGAATAAATAACACTTTAAAAATATAGATAGAGCATCTGATGATGTGAAGTTGGTACGAGTGTGGGAGTGGCAGCGTTAGTCGGCTGGGCCACCTCAGCAGAAATCAGCGATTAAAAGACTAAAAGATGATAATTCTGTAGTTCGGTGATCCTATAAAATTTTAGAAGGTTGATAGAAATATAAGTATAAAAATATTCGGAAATTATGTATGAGAAAGCAAATATTTCGCTCATTTAAATTTTATTATACAGAGTGTCCCATAATTTGGAGCGCTGTTCAAGAGTGCATACTTAATGTAAAACAGTTAAAATATGTATTTCTCGCAGTTTCTTCAGACCAAGTACAAGAAGAAGTGGAAACGTGGCAACTGTATAATATGCATGTAGGATGATCTAAGGAAAGTAGTTTTGCAGTTACTACGTAACAATGTTAAAAAATATTTGTTACATAATTATTATTATCCCGGCCAAACGACGCTTTTGACAACGCAAATCAACTATTAAATAACTCATTTCCACACCACCATGGGGTAGGGTACCGTCTTATTTTGTTGTATGTAGCATCCCAATAGTTGTAATCTACAGCTGAATAAAGTAGTTATCAATCCTTTTCAGTACCTAAACACAAATTACTTATGCAAAACAAAGGATAAAAATAACGGACAGGAACAAATCAGAATTAAAGTTTTCTGCAAATTAATGGAACTGTCAAAACGACCATCACCAACATTATGATATTCTGAACATCTCACTGCAATTGAACTTTGTATTCGTTGGAGCCTGTGTTCGTTTACAGTTGCAGACGCTTGGTTGATATGATTTATTAAATCATTCAAATTGTTCACTAGTGTGATATATACCAAATCCTTTAGATATCCCCACAAATAAAACTCTAAGGGCGTTAGATCAGGTCAACTTGACGGACAAGCTATAGCATTCTCGCCACCAATCCACCGATCTGGAAAATGATTTCGAAGCCAGTCTCGAACAATCATTCTATAATGCACTGGAGCACCTCTTGTTGGTATCACATATGTTGTCTAATTATCAGTGGAACATTTTCCAATATTATTTGAAATTATACATGTAAAAAATGTAAGAAATTTTCAGCATTAAGACGATTTGGCAGAATAAAAGAACCAGTTAAATAATTATTTACCATACCTGCCCAAACATTAATACCGTATCGATATCAATGACTTCTAAACATGAGTTGCATGAAGGTTCTCATCTGCCCACGCAGATGTATGAGTATTGTAAACCTGCGTAACTGTCGCCTCATCTATGCACAAAATATTATCAATAAAATTCGGATTTTCCTGATGTTGATTTAATAGCCATTCACAGTAGATACTGGTGCTTTATAATCTTGTGATAATAAGTCTTGTATTTTCGTTTTATCGAAAGGATATAGGCCGTTGTCGTGTAATATTCTATGTACTGTCGACTTTGGTATGTTTACAATCCAAGATATACCACGTACGCTTCTCATGGGCTCTCATTCAATTAAATCTAACACATTTTCTTCACTATTGGGCTGTCTTATCATATATGGACGACCACCAAGAGCTCCTTTTAGATCAACATTTCGTCTCTCTTGTAGTCGTTGGCTAGTTCTTTTAGTAACTGTGATTTGGATGTCTTCTATTCGCATAACATTCAGCATATGGCCTTGCCGGTGCATTACAATTACATCAACTTCTCTAACAATCTAAATAATGTCAGTGTACTCAGCAAATGTGTATTCCATTAATGCAAGGGAAACGGAATTTACAAAAAAGAACGGAAAAATATATTTGACAACTGTAAAATTCGGAACAGTAATGTCAAATTAAATATAAATTATCATCAGCCTTTTTTACATTTGCCTTGATTTCATATCTAAATCTCGTGTTTTCAACAAAATCTTAGGAGCAAAAATTTGAAAATTGATACACAAGTAATTTTTATTGTTAATATCTTAAGTTTATTGATGAAGAACTACTTTCATCGATAATATCTATTAATTTAGCCTTAGTGTTAAAGATACGCAGCATTCAAATTTCAAATTGAAAGAAGATCGAGTGAAGAAAATAATCTGCGAAAAATAAATATTTCAGTAGTTTTCTGTTCAGTATGAACAACGCTACAAGGCGTTCTATTTCAACTTATGGGACTTTTAAGTTTTCTCACGTTCTCATGTAATATCAAAATTATTATATAGAGAAATTAAACCCAAAAAAAATTGAATATAAAGATTAAAAATCGTTAAAAGTAATTGCCAAATATCATTGTATTTAACTACGCCGTGGTACATATTTTCCAATTTTCAGAATTGGTTATGGGAACATCTGCTTGTTGTTAAAACCGAAAATTATAAACATGTTTTTTAAGATTTCCAAAATAAATATTTTATCTTATCGGGTTGTATGGATTCCTAATAAACATACGTACAAAATAGTGTGTTATTAGACCTCTTAAGATAAGATTTAGTTTGTTTACCTTTGTGGCAACAATCGCCAATTTTATAACTTTAAAACTTTCAAAAAATGTAGCAGACCTTTCAGTTCTTCCTTCTTTCAGCTACCAATCTTAAACAGTAGTCTATTTAGTTAAGTTATCCATTAATTTTTGTAAATTAAAATGGTAACATTTATGCTTTGCTTACGTGTACATGCTGGCATAATAATGAGATAGAATCAGATTTGCCTGTAGTGTGCCTCGTTACCAAGTAGCAGTAAACACCAATAGCTTGTATACTACCCAGTTTAAACTTCTCTGCAGTCGACGCAATGCAGTATTAAGAGAATGCCTGTGGTATAAAATCAAATTTATTTGCTAGGATTTCAAAGTGTGGAGCCCTTATGTGGCCTAAGCTTCATTTAGATTAGCGGTAAATGTTGAGATTTGTAGCATAGAAGCATTCCTAAACTGCGATCTTTAAATTTTAAATTCTATTTCATATTACAAACTTAAGTTTACTAGCATTAGTGTGCGTGTTTTCTGATTCTAGCAGTAAAATAACTAAAAATTTACCCACTTTCGGAACTGCAAATTTTAATTAAGAAGCTTACCCTTTCCGGCATATTGCTGCATTAAGCTTTCAAAGAAAATGAGTATTTTATGTTCGTTTCGTAATGGACTAAGAGAAACATTGAACTCATCGAGTTTTAGGATTAAGTGGGTTGTTCATGGGGAAAAAGGTATACGCTTTTTACGAACCTCCCTTGCGAAGAATATACGATTTGAAAACCCGGCATCCCTTCTCGAAAACAAAATGGAAGCTATAAAAGTCTCCCAGTTTGGATTAGCAGTGCTGGATATTTATCGTCTTATATATTTTTGGCTTTTGTACCTTCATATCACATATGCGGCTATCATGAAAACAACTGACTCCTGGAAATTGGAGCACGATACGTGTGAAGGATATTGATGGCTACACTCTACAATATCGTTTTAGATAAATATTCTCAAAGGTTAATACCTTTATAGCCTCAGAATAAATTGGATTATTTTTTTGTAAGTTCTCATGTATATTTATTAATATGCACTTATGAGTTTAAAACTTATCCAATTAACAGGCTATTAATACTGCCCCCACATAACTTTTAAATAATTTTTCTAAACACCAGAATGTTTAAATGTCAAAATAATGCATTATATTTGCTTCAATTTCCTTTACAACAATTAAAAGTATTTCTCAATTCGTTGTTAAGTAGAATTGTTAATTTTAAAGTAAATTTATTTTAATTGTATGTAGTTGTATTAAATATAAGATATGCAGTAGTTTCTAGTCGTTTTTTTAATTTAATGTATGGCGTCATTTCTAGAACTATATTTTGTATAAAAAGGAAATAACAAGTCAACCTTATTCCTCATATATGGAGAGAACGGTTCGAAGATTGAGAACTTTGCATGAATAATAGGAAAATATCCTAAATTCGCAAGTTTTGCATAAATTTGAATATTAATGTATACAGACGCGTTAATTTGAATTGTACACAACATACAGTTAATACGCCTCATATTTGCATTTGACATCTAAATTACGACATGTTCTTGTGTTCTAACAGATCTTAGAGAATGTCTAGAATACACTCGTGTATATGCGTTTACACATTGTCTATTGTAGTAGATATTGATTATTTAAATTATTTTATTAATTACAACGGAAGAGAATAGTATGGCATTTAATCAAAACTGTATAGTAGTTTACTTCTGTAATAAAACAAAGTAGTAGGCAGTTCGTATAAAATTTCATGCACTTAGATATAACGGAATTCTGATTACTACATGCTAAAACAATTCCATACAAGAAGAAATCTACAAAATTTGCATTACAGAGAAAATCTAGTAGCGTAAGAAAGTTTACTTTAACGCTTCCTAGTGCTTCTGTTCTAAATTTCAGGCAGCAATCTGAAATTTCTAAGAACTGAAAAGGGCCTGTAAGTGTTACAATTTTTTTTAGATATTCGTGATTTAGCTATACTCCGTCCTTATCATCCTTGTTAAGCAGTAAGAATGTCAGGAAGTAAGGTCTTTTCTACCGTAGTTTCTATGTTTTTTACATTAGCTTAGTAAAGAGCTACAAAAATAAAATTAGAATAGGCCCTGGATGTGAAATAGTATGTCGTAATTGCATGGTTATGTCATGACTGTGTCCGGCAGGTTAGGTTATAAAATGTCAATATCGAAACAAACAAGAAACCCAATCACATTTAATAAACTTGAAAATAAAAATAATTATAAATAATAAAAAGGTAAGCATTATAAAAGTTTAATGAAATGTCCACCGCCCATCAATCGCATTTGGGAAAAGGCGTATTGCTAGTTTCTTCGCACAATGTTCGGGGTGGCCAGTCTATCGATGTATTCTTGCTTACCAATGATTGTTCAAGGAAGGTATGCGATAGTTTTACGAGCTGCATAAGCTGTAACTTGCAATTCGTCGCCACGGACTTATTGATAAATGATTAAAGAATTGTTTCGCGATGTCTTTACGCAGTCAAGGTGTGGTTGAAAAATATGAGCCGACCTATTTTTTCGAGGAGAAGCGCCTTCTCGCGGATGTCCGTGTATACGAAACTATGATTCATCTGGGAAAAAAGTTTGGTCTAACATATCGCCATTCGTGTTGTCAAGAAACCAACGAGAAAACTCTGCTAAGTTTATCATAATCGAGCAGTAGCAACTCGTGTACACCAGTTAAGTAGTAAATGAAAATAGTGAAAATCCTTTTTCATTTTCAGCTGACAAGTTCCATAAGAAATGTCACTTTGCTGCGAAACAGCCCGAAGGGAAGTCATAGGTGCGTTGATAATAGTTTCCCTAACATTCTGAATATTTTCTTCGTTCCGCTTTTGCAGGTCGATCCCTGCCTTTTTTCCTTGTTACAGTCAGCTTACCGAAATAACTGTATCGAGTGCATTCACGCAGAATTAAACCAGGTCTGAAAATTGTTCTTGGAAATCAATGTTCTGTCTATCACGAAAATAAGCCGCAACCATAAATGCTTTTTCTATAACAGGAAAACCGTATTTGTAAAGCTACGAGGGCAGCCTTTTAAGTTTTAACAAAAACTAGGAAAGAAAAAGATTTTTTTGAGACCAACTGTTTCATTGGTTTTCAAAATATTCGCCTTTAAGATTTATACACTTTTGCATGCGTGCAAACCAACTCCCGAAACATTTTTTCCACTCTGAAGTTGGTACCTCAAAAACATGGCTTTTGAAGGCTTCGCAAGCTTCTTGAGGTGATGAAAATCGCTGTCTACGCATTTTTTGTTTGACATTCGGAAATACAAAGTCGTTTACCGATAAATCAGGTGCATACGGGCATTGAGACATTAATTTGATGTTTTGTCCTTCAAATAATCAATTGTTTGACGTGCTGTGTGAGAGCTGGTATTGTCATGATGAAGAATGATACGGTTTTCGGTTGTTCTTCCTGAATTCGCCGATGACTTCTGTCAAACAAATTGTTATATACCATTCAGCGTTAACTTTTCTTTGATTCTCTAAAGGAATGGTTGCGATATGTCCAGTACAACCGAAGAAATAAGCGATCATTTTGTGGGATTCGGTTCATCTCGGAACTCTCAAACAGTGGATTGTTGCTTAGTTTCCGGTTTATATGAACATATCCAAGTTTCGTCACCTGTTACGATGTTGTATACGGATTTTGCCATTCCTCGGTCGAATTGTTTGAGCATTTCCTTACTCCAATTAACACGAACCTTTTTTGAGCTTCGGTCAAAGTATGCGGAATCCATCGGGAACAGATCTTCTTTACAGCTAAATTTGCATGCAAAATCGAATGTACTGCAGTCTTCCATATGTCTAAGGATGCCTCTATCTCACTGTAAGTCACATGCCGATCTTCTACAATCATGTTGCGCACAGCATCGATGTTTTTTGGAATAACAACCGATTTTGGTCGACCTTCACGAAATTCATCACTGACGGACGCACGACCACGGCAATCCAATTGCAAACGTCTTTCCTGATGGTGCTTCATTAGCAGAAGTTGAACCAAGCGATTCTATGTATTGTTGTTTAGTTAGGCCTTTACTCAAATTGTAAAGAATCATCCAACGAAAACTTTCTGGTGAAATTACCATTTCTTCACAAAATTGCTTTCTTTAAACGCTCACTGTAAACAAACTACTGGGTCAGTTTATAAGCTGCCACTGTTTTCACAATAACAAAAGTCAAATTTTACGAAAATAGCAATGACACATCTCAATAGCGCTACCTAGTGGTCGTTTGTAAAAACCTAAAAGGCTGCCGTCGTACTAAATTTTCTGGTTTTAATGTTTTCATATTGACATTCTATAACATAACGTTATTTACTTGTCACGAATGAAGTCTTACAAAACACACTACATAACCATGGAGCTACGACATACGTTCCCACGTCCGCGACCTGTTCTAATTTATTTTATTTCGATCGCTCTTTATTACTCCTATTTATTTATTATGATTTAGGGTATTACAATTGGCTGTGTTAACTTGACTCTGTGTTAAGGATTTAATCGCATGTAAATTTTCAACATTGCTGCGCATTGTGTGAGTAAAAGATTTTTTCTTTGGTGGTTTTATTATTGTCATATTGTACACCATTTTTGGTAACAATGTGATTCAAAGATGTTTTCTACATGAGCCATATTCTTCCAACATTTCACCATTTTAACCTCCAAATGTAATATTATTATTTATATAACTAACTTCTTTATTCCAGAATGTAGGGATTGTGTTATAGTTGTGAAATTGTAGTATTTTTACTGATGAATATATTAAATAGTATTTCTAAACTCTATAATTGAATCACGTCTTTTCTTAAAATTTCATGTAAAAAAATCCTATTTTGTGTAATTATGAGCACGATTTGAATGGGGTATTTGATGGAAAAACTGACATTTTAAAAATTATTTTTAAGGAATGATGAAGCGAATTTTAGCAGCCTTACTCCCTTTGGGAGTAGTTTCTAGAGCGATACAATATCTTTGGGGGTACATAACTTTCTTCTCATAAAGTTCATAGGTAACTATTTTAAATAAAGTAGCATCTATTATTATCTTGCACAATTAATGTAATTCCAGTGATTATGATTTCGTATTATTTATATGCAGTTATCCAACTTTATACTGATTCTGTGAAATTATCATTTAAGTTTATAGAGCTATGCAAGATTTTTGTCGAGTGTATAACGCAAAAGAAAAAGATAAATTATCCAAAAAATAACACACGCTCTACAAGAAAACACGTTTCTACTAGGACTAAAGAATATAAATCTTAGTGACAAATTGACAATCTGTTTTAGACAGCAAAGTATAGGGATTGAAAAAAGTGTTTCAACCAAACATGCCATAAAATCAGAAATCGATTGCAGTGTACGGCTTGCTAGTATTTTACGGATCCGGCGACAGTAACTTCGAATTAAAACAACTAAAAGTTTCGTATAAAACAGATTAGCTAATTTTGAACTCACACAAATAATAGAAGGTTTCTTACTTTTCTGTTTTGCAGTACAATGCTTAATTTGATTGTGTAAAGCATTCTGGTATCTTAACATAATTATTGCTTTCTGGTTTGGGTAGTTAATGTGTTATGATACTGTTATATTATACTACTAATAAATGATTAAGGATAAAGGAAACAATATGGATCTGTACACATTGCCCAGAAGTGGCAACAGGATTTGTTGTTAAAATATGCATAGTAGATAATGTTACGTATAACGCCAGGATCGCTAAAATTAATATTTAACTAGAGACACGAATAAGAAAAGCATTCAATTAGTTCACTGATAATTTTAAAGTTGATTAGGAAGTATCAACTCATTGTCAAGTTGTCAAGTCAAGTTGTTGTCATCGACCGACTTGATACTAAAATACATGTACATAGGGTTTAATAAAAAGCAAAATAATTGCTTAATCCGAGTTTCTAAGTAGTCTCTTCTATTAGTACCATCTTTAATGATTGTGATTACTTGTAAACACCCTTCAAATATACTTAATTCAGAAATTCACTAAATGACTAATTGACTATTAATTAAACATCCTCAGTTCGGTATTTCTGTACCGTAAATGGTTATGTACAATCCTGAGGGATTTATTGGCCACATAAATTAATTCTCTAATACAAGCTGGGATTGACTTGTGTATTATTGATTAGATTTAGTAAATTAAAGTGATAGCTACATTAGAAAAAAATGCTATAGCAGCAGCGTTTGAAAGCGGCAGATACTGTCTACGACCCATCTTTGTATCACTAACAACAACCTATATTCAAAAATATACATATTATTTCATCTCTTAGCCCTTATTCGTTCATTTCTGGACAAAGGGTTTCCCAGTTCTTTTCAATTTTCTCCGTTTTGTGGGTTATTCCTTCATCCTGGTCTTGCTGTATACAGGGTGGCAATTTGAAAACGTAAAATGGGTACCTCTGCAATTAAAATAGTATTGAAAATTCCTAGAAATCGTTTCTTTTTTTAATTATAACTCCTCCGTCACT
>JABXWE010047754.1:0-11800 GCA_014611495.1 Limonius californicus
AAAGGATTTTTTATTGATGAACTAGCGTATCTCCTATTCATTTTTTGAAATTTAAAAACTTCAGAAATCGTTTCATACTTATAATTTTGATCCATCAACTTCTCTTTAAAGCGGGTTGACTATGTTGTCTACTGAAATATAATCAATTGATTATGTTTTCTACTGAAATATAATCAATTCAATTTTCCTAATAACGGATTAATCCCTTATTAGATAATCGATTATACGTCGATTTTATTATGGATAGGTGATATAAAATACTTTCCATTATCTATGTGATGTAATAATAATTCATAACTTCTGTAATATAATGAAGTAATTAATTAAGGAATTTCATTCATTTTCCGTATAATGGATTGATTCCTGTGTTCCATTAAATACTGGATGATTGAGATAAAATATTCCTCGTTATATATTAATTGATTTTGATTACCGATATAAATGGTGTTTTTAACTACATTGATTACTGGTAAGTATAGCAGTTTGAAGTTTATACATCCACCTATTTTTAAGGTATCGATTATTGCTTTTAAAAGGAAAATCAGTATTTCCACATTGAAAATAAAATCGATTAATTGATGAGCAAACACCCAATGACTACTGAATCCATTGTTTAATAGTTGATAATTCATTTAGATTCTGTTAGAGTAAAATTTGCGTTCTTATGATACGATTGAATGATATTGATTGTAAATTGTAGTTACAATCGATTATTGATGCACTTTTATACCTGTTTTATTATTATTTACAATTGATTCATATTGATTGTAAATTATAGTGGCAATCGATTATTAATGCAATTCTATACCTTTTTTCATTGGTTTTACTTCGTAGATTATTACGTATAGCCAAAGACGACAAAAAAAAAATTTTGCTATATGAAATTTGCGGTAGAAGGTATTAAAGAAAAAAATTTAGTTTCAAACACAGAGTGATTTCCCTAATATTTGTTTTTACTTCGAAACCACACAAATATAAACAGGATTAGAGAATTATGGTTATGTCGAGTGTAAAATAACGCCAAATTAATTATACAGGGTGTTCATTTATTAAAGCCTTTCTTTGCTCTATGCTAGTGCGAGTGCAGTCTTTTAGAAGTTTTGGGGTTCCGCCATTTTTTTTTCTATTTTTACAAATTCCTGTTAAAAACTTGGAATTTTTATTCTACTGCTTTCAAAAACAGGGGTTCATAATTAGCTTTTTACTTCGTCGTTGGCTATTGTTCTATTTGTTAGAATATAAAAGTAGCTTGAAATGGTGAGCTATGAATCATTGTCTAATGGCTACGAGTGTTTCTATATAGATAAAAAACAGTTTTGTTTATGCAATAAAATAAAAAAAACTTTGAGCATGGACATTAACCTTGAGTTTTTTACGTTCACGATAATCAACTTAATCCATCTGTTTCTTAATTTCGATTGTGGCCGTCGTAATTGGTCAACATATTTTTGGGCTGGCTGTTTGTGTTGTTGATACAGTATTTGGACAAACAAGTGCGACCGCAGACCCAGACGAATGATTAAATTCGACTACTATAAAAACTCGTGCGGCTTATCGGTGTAGCTTTTACAGATAAAAGTTAATTATATATTTGACCCAGTTATGAAGTCTATTAGATAACATCAGCCATTTATGTCATAATATGTTAATTCGACTGTAGGTTGAAATTGTTTCCAATTTATGCTTATTTGACTTCAAAGGTCAAGAACCCTGGCAGCCTGTTCGCAAGTTGTTTGCAGCTTGTCTAAATCGATGTACTAATGTGTTAAGGAAATCTAACGCGATAAATAACGTGGTACACTCACGACTGCAATAAATGGCCGCCGACGTGATACCATCTACGGCTTTTACTTTTAAGCATTGATGTATCGCACCTTTACGTGCTTCCAACTAAATAGCTAATTAGTTATGTGGACCGCATCGCATTTAATTAATGGCACGCTTTTCTGCCCCATATTCGCCTGAAAATTCGGTTTTTCACTAGCCTTGTTGAGGACACGTAAAGTCGCATTGTTTTCGGCTTCGGCCGTTTAGGAACGCCTCGGTTTATTGATGACCCTATCCTATCCTGATTAGCGTTGAGTTCAACCTGAGCGTTATCTTCGACTTCGAGTTAAATTTATTTGTATCCTTTGTGCATTGTTTTTGGCCTCAGCTATTTCAGGATTCAGCCGCCTGTTGTTCGCTTTGCTTCGGTGAACGTGCTGCGACAAACACAAAGGGATGTATTTATTCGAAAAACGAATAGAAAGTGAGAGACGTTGCTTAAACAGACAAGGTTTCGAAGACAATACAGTGCGATTGAAAATAACTGAATGTGCCGCTTCATACTTATGTTTCTTGTCCGTTTAGTACTTAATGTGCCCTTCACTAATTCCAGTGGCGTGTAATGATATTAAAATAGCACGGGAAATTACCCAAGTAACTAGGCTGTATTTATTCGAAGAAACGAATAGAAACTGAGAGACGTTTCTTATACAGACAAGGTTTTGAAGACAATACAATGCGATTGAAACTGACTGAATGTGCCGCTTCATACTTATGTTTCTTGTCCGCTTACTACTTAATGTGCCCTTCACTAATTCCAGTAGCGTGTAATGATATTTTAAATAGCACGGGAAATTACCCAAGTAACTAGGCTGTATGTATTCGAAAAAGAGAATAGAAACTGAGAGAGGTTTCTTATACAGACAAGGTTTCGAAGGCAATATAGTGCGATTGAAACTGACTGAATGTGCCGCTTCATACTTATGTTTCTTGTCCGCTTACTACTTAATATGCCCTTCACTAATTCCAGTAGCGTGTAATGATATTTTAAATAGCACGGGAAATTACCCAAGTAACTAGGCTGTATGCATTCGAAAAAGAGAATAGAAACTGAGGGACGTTTCTTATACAGACAAGCTTTCGAAGACAATACAATGCGATTGAAACTGACTGAATGTGCCGCTTCATACTTATGTTTCTTGTCCGGTAACTACTTAATGTGCCCTTCACTAATTCCAGTGGCGTGTAATGATATTTTAAGAAGCACGGGAAATGTATTATTACTCCTATAAGTTTAGTGACTTGTATAGACTTCTCGTTATAAATTAAGATTTGTGTATTAAATTTTTATATTACAACAGCTAACGTGTATGTTAAAAAAAACTATTTAGTTGCAGTTTGAGTACTAGGCTACACTTTTCATTATATTTTTGCATACAATAATAATGTAACACAGTTTAAATGGAAATAACATTGCCTAATACTGTTGCTTACATGTAGAACATGTGTAAGATGCCCAAACATAAAATAATCCAAAAGTGTGAAGTCTGGCGATCGGAGTGGCCAACAATCTCTACTTATTCTCTCATCAAAAAATTCCTTTAGAAAGTTAATTGGTGCCCCTGCTGTGTGAGCTGCTGCACCTGTTGGAAGAATCCAAGTAGAAATTCATCATCACGGAATTAATCAACAAATCATCTTAAAAATAGTTGCTGATAATCGTTGACATTGGTGTTTCTTCTAGACATCGCAATTTAAATTCCAAATTTTTGAGGATATAATAACGTACGAGAGTTTACGTAGCCGCCAACACGAAATCATGCTTCATCACTGAAAAATGTTACATCTGCAGCTGCAGATTCCAAGAATTCCACCGTATCCATAAATTCTTCGGACCTACAGAATGCATTATTGTAGCAACTGTGTTTTCCCAGCGGTACGAACAATGGAATCAGCTTTCTCCAAGATGATGTCACGTCCGCTGGGAAAGCTAGACGGGTCCATAAACGCATCCCATCAATACCTTCCTCTGTGTCCACATTTCCAGTTCATTTACTCCCCCTTATATCTACCAACAAGCTACGATGACAATAAAGCTGGAAGAAAATACATCAAACTTCAACACAAAACGTAACCACAGAGAATTACCGCAGGAAAACTATCTCGCCCAAGTCGTTCATCAGGGCATCTTCAAAAAACTGGTATGGGGAGACAATGAAGAAAAGTAAATAAACCATCTGAAGTAAACAAACGATATAAGATAACGAAAGGAAAACTAAGGTTATGAAAACGCAAATGAACCTCAGCATACGAATACAAGGAAAGGAACTGAAACAGCTGAAGAAGTATATACACCTAGGACAGGTACTAACACTAACAAATGGAGCGCAGATATGGACGCTCACCAAAAAGAATATAAACAGACTAGTAAAAACCCAACGTGCGATGAAGAGAAAGACAAACAAACCGAAAAATTGAAACAGCATGATACAGCCCCATGGTCTGGAAGAAGTGCTAAAGGAAGATCTCAGATGAGCTGGGGCGACGACGTATAGAAGCATGCAAGGCTATATTGGAACAGGATGGAGAATGGGAGGCATTTATTTTCTTATGGGTAGAAAAGGGCTGAAAAAGTAGAATATTTTTCGAAGTATATTCCTGACCCATATCCCCAGACGTTGCTGTACGTATAAAACAGTTGTTCGTATTGCAGCGGCAGCTTCCAAGAATTCCACCGTATCCATAAATTCCTCGGACCCACGGAATGCGTTACTGTAACAACCAGGTTTTCCTAGCGGTACGAACAATGGAATCAGCTTTCTCCAAGATGATGTCGCATCCGCTGGGAAGGCGAGAAGGATTGAGAAACGCGTCCCATCAAAACGAAGACAACCACTCTTACACCGGCACTACTGCGGAGAGGTCGATAGTATACAAGATGTTCATATTTCATTATTATTATTTGCATTACCGTACTTATGTTCTTTATTTATTAAATCTTTTATGACATACACAGTGTACATTTACATTTACACCAACGCTAAACATCAAAAATGTCATCATTGTTGAGGCTTTCTTTAAACCATGTCCAGTAATGTCAACTCTGTTCAAAATCTGCTGGCAGCAACTCCTGAACGACTGACACTTTATACAGGCGCATATGTTGTATTTTTTTGCAAGCCGTCTTGACACGAACCGTAAGAAAGATCTACATTCTAAGTGTTCAGTAACTCAGTTACAAAAACAACATTCTACACATTATATGTTTGCTGAAAAATATTTTCATTCGTTGACATGCCATGTATAATGTCTTCCGTAAGCATATACTTTCTGTTACAGGCGCTCCTTGTTTTGTTGTACCGCTTAACAATACGTTGTACCTGTTGACTGAAAATTGCATAGCGTACTGCTTCGTTGGGAATTGCTCTTAGAACTGATTGAAACAAGATAGGAGTACTGCTAAACACCATTTTGGTTATGTTCTCCGGATCGAAAGTAGGCTTCTAAAATAAGTTTATCTTGTTTTACTGTGAACCGTTAACCTAAAATTGCACACACAACTTTGAAATTTGATTGTCTTACCTAGAAATATGAGGCGTCCGTGGGTTAGAGGTTAGCGCGTTAGACTTCTACGCTGAAGGTCCTGGGTTCAATTCCTAGTACCGGAACATCGAATTTTTAACGGTCGTTCTCCCTTGCAATGCAATGGGAAACCAGCGAGGTATTCGCCTAGTACATTTTCTCTGGATAAGAAGCGTTTACACTTCCCATGGTTCGGAGCCCACATTAAGCTGTAGGTCCTCTATGT
This sequence comes from Limonius californicus, assembly GCA_014611495.1. Classification (NCBI taxonomy): domain Eukaryota; kingdom Metazoa; phylum Arthropoda; class Insecta; order Coleoptera; family Elateridae; genus Limonius; species Limonius californicus. Next base: position 5,576 of record JABXWE010047754.1, read on the forward strand.
CTGTGGCACTCTAAACCCGCAACACAGGCATAGGAGAGAAGATCGTTACGTCTCGTAAAAGATAAAACACTCGAAGAAGAAGACCTTGAAATATAAAAACACACACAAGGAACACATCGTTGGCACATTTAAGTCTATTATGTGAAGACTTAAAATAGAAAAAAACATACATATTTTTGGTGTATCTTATATGTGGTTCTACTTCACTGGGAAGGCCTGTATTTTTACGTAGTAAATAACTGACGATATGTATGGGGAGAGTGCAAGTCTATCATTCTAAAATTAGGCAGTTATCAAACAAACAACTTTTGTATTTAAAGCTTTCTCCAAGCTACCACAATAAAGACATTAGGAAACAAAATCGCTTTATGTTACTCTGTATGTTTTTTTGTTTCTGTATAATATGGAAGTTTTCATGTTTTTTAAGGTTTAATTGATTGGAAATTTTGATATTTTTAATATTTTTTTATTAATGTCTGCTTAATGCACACATTTATAGAAATACTCTATTTGGATATTTTTTTGACACTAGGTATTTTTTTTTACCAATTATTTTAATTTGCGTGTTTATAGGAAAGAAAATTTGATATTCGACAGTCTGAATTATTAAAATTTTTAAATATTTTTATCATTTAATATCTATGATTTATATTTTCTTTATAATCGTTTTCTGCAACACCTTTTCAGCCATTTTACGTAACATTTCAAATTTTAATGTGCTGCCTGTTTTCAAAAGCTTTTTCCTAAGTGCATTCTCACATATTCAGCCTCTTTATTTGTAAATTTTCCGCTTCCCTTCCTACTCATTTGAAGTTTTTCCTTTCCTCCTTCTTGAATTTTTAATATCATTCTTAAGCATTTCCACAAACTTTTATTTTTTATAATACTTTTACCTTCGCCTGTTTATTCCCTGTTATCTTCTTCCTCCAATCTCGCTTTTTATGTCCTCGAAATACGTTTCATCTTGTTCGAAATGCATTTTTAAGTTTTTGCTGTACATTTCAGTGTATTTGATAAGCTTTTTAGTTTTTTTTTGTTGTTTCCTACCCCCATTGAAATACTTAATCCAAAATATGTTTTTTATATAATAACTTGTCCGTATTCATGAAAATGTTGAGCGTCAGACGGAACTTCTTTGTTTCCAAGCGCAGCTCAGATTTCAACGGGTGGAAAACGGAAATGGAATTTTTGGTAATAACAATAACAGCAAAATGTTTCACGAACAATATCTTAAGTGGGATTATTACTCGTATTATGATTTTAGTTTTATATAGGCTTTTATTAAGCGCCTTCGAGCCATTTAAGAATGACAAAATGGTTAAATTTGTTAAAATAATAACTATTTTTTTTAGAAAAACGAATTTATTATTATAATATTATTAAAAAAAATTATCATATAGAAATCAGTTAGCAAAATTCATTTCAAAATTATTAGTGCTTTCCCTTATATGACACAAAACAATATTCAAGTTCGTAATCCAACATCAACATAATAAAACACCAATTATTATTTTATTTATTCTTTCAAATATTTATTTATTTCTTTTTTTATAAGAAACACCCACTTTATTTATCTGATCGCAACTTTGGTGTCCTCCACTCCTGCCCTGAATTTTGATATCAGCGAGCTTTGGCGCGACCGGTCCTTTAGCACGTGATTAGTTCCACGAACCAAAGCAGTAAACAAGTTCTCCAAGGTTTTGTTTGGCCAAATTAGTGCAGTTAATTGTTGTTTGTTGTATCCAAATCTCGACCACACACAAGTAAATTCAGCCGGAACCGAGAATGGTTTTTGTTAGCTTTCACACAAACATTGTCATCTTTTCAAATAAAGATTATATTATATTATATTTTGCCAAAAATAAAATATTTCCTTGAAAAATAAGTTTTTCTAAATGAATTAAAAGCTAAATCCTTTTGTGATAAATTAGTGAACTAACTTCAATCTTAATTTTGTTAGTTTATGTGCTTTTAGTAATTAGACTGGGGAATTTCTACATCAAAGTGTGTGTGTGTTAGCTAACATTTCCATAATACTTTGAGCCGTATGCGAATATGAGTCATTTATCGTAAGTGAGAAGTTTTGCATCTCAAAAATGGCTTCTCTCCATTCACAAAAAATTTTTTTGATAGTGCCCATAATTTTTTCAGGAAAACCGCACGAAGAAGTGCTTTTTTTCAGTAATAACATTTTTTTTTGTAGAACAATTTAATTTTTAGACAATGCTTGTAGTATTTTTCATTGTTTAACTTTTTTTTCACCCAATGCCCAAGAAATATTTTTTTAGATTTAATACAAAAAAATTGTAAGAAAATTATGAAGACTAATATTACTGTTTCAAAATAAAAAAATTTTTCAAACATTGCTTTCACTAAAATTAAAATATTTCTCTAAAAATAAGAACTATTATTTCAGAAATAATTTAAATCACAATCTTTTTATGGCGATTAGATAACTGACTGCAAGCTTAATGCTGCTACCTTATGAGCTTTTAGTGGATTGTGTTATCTAACATTTCCATTACATCGTGAATATATGTTTGAATCATGGTCACATCTAGCAAACGAGTGGAAGCCTTTCGCCTACAAAGGTCACTTGTACTTCATAATTTTGTTAGTAAAGCGCATACTTAGCCATTTTAATATATTTTTGCGCCAAAATAGTACGTTGATCTATTTTTAGATTTAACAGAATAAAGTTATATGACAGAAGGTCAATTAAAAAATATTTATTGCTTTAGAAATAATTTATTTTTTTAATAAGAGATAATTATAAGTAACTGATACAGTGTTGATCCCTTTTATACAGTGAACGTTTTCATTGTGTTTTCTTCTATCATTTTGCCTTTTTACTTTAAAATTCATTAGTTGACTTTCCGTTTTGACATTCATCCCCTATTTTCGTGTGATAAAGCGATTCAATTATTAGGATAACGCAGATAACTGACTAAAATGTTAAATTTGGTAGTTTATGTGCTTTTAGTAGTTTGCGTTAGCTAACATTTCCGTTATACTGTCAATCTGATTTTGTATTAAAAGTAAATAAAATCCTGTTTTTATATTTGTATTGTCAATGTTCATGGAATTTCAAAAATCTGCTAATGCAGTCTACAATGTCATCCTAATTCTTGTTTAAGGGTAGGGCCATGGAAAATGCTATACATATTCGGATTTCGTTCACTATAATAGTGTTTATCTGAAGAAATTTGTAGACTGTTTAAATATTAAACGTGAAATTACTAAGAATCAGCTGTCTATTTTTACCAAAACGGATTAAAAATATAACAGCAATTGGAATTTTTCCAGAACTCAGTATTAACCCATTCATTATGATATGCAGTTAACACGATAATTAGCCATGCGTCAGTTAATTGTTCTTTCATCGAATTAGTTGGCAATAATAACAATGATAATAAATCTTCGCAATTCTGGTAAATACAATAAATTTCTTGTTATTGCAGCCTTTTTATCTTGCAAAAATTTCCTTAGTGGTTGACGCATAATGACGGCACGCGAAATAAGTTTATTTTAATTGTAAACATGTCCGATATGAGTTTTCTTGTTTGTGCTAAGTAAAAAAAGTACATTTTTCCAGATGGAAAAATAAAAAAATTAAGAATCTGTAAATCCGAGGGATGTTTCAATTAAAACTTTATCTGAAGACAATTCCAAAAATTACATTAATCAAAGTTTGGCAGTGATTCTTGTTAACATATTCATGGCAGTTGTTTCACTATTATTTTCACAGTTACAGTACGCAACGTTTTGCAGCGTAAAATAGCGCATAATAATCAAATTTCTTACAAATGAAGGTATAAATTCGACTGAAATTCTTACAGGCTCCGAGCACAATATAATGTCTCTCCAAAAGTCGGATGCTTGAGTAGTCGAAATCATTTAGAGACGGGAGGACTAAATGAGCCTCGTTTGCAATCAGCTACAACTTTACTTAATTGTGAAAATGAAGAAAACGTTAATGCCCTTATTCAAAAAGGCAAACGGGTAGCAGGTTGTCAAATTTATTAATATATACAAATTACTCTCGGCGGTGCTGAAGACTTCATAAAAAACAAACTAACATACCGCAAGGTGGGTACCAGATGGATTTCGCGTTTGTTGACTAAAGAACACAAGTTGAATCGTTTGCAAATCATTTTTTCTTTGCTGCAGTGATATGAGAGAATAATATGCATTTTTGGACTGACCTGTAACAACTGATGAAATATGGCTGCATTATTTTACTCCTGGGTCAAAACGTGCAAGCCTGCAGTGATGTCACCCCAATCTTAAGCCAAAGAAAGCAAAAAACTTTTTTGGGATTCTCAAAGGGCGCTCTTTTTGATTTCTTTACAAAGCGATGTACTATTAAAAACTACTTTTCGACACTTGCGTTAAAGTTAAGCAGCTGATCTGGAACAAACGGAATAGAAGACAACGTTCTGTTTGCTTTCTCTTGCCCTTATAGCGCTCCAAGAACAATTTAAACCATAAACAAACTTCAGTGGGACCTTCTTCCGCATTCACCTTACTGTCCTAATTTCGCTCCCTTTGATTTTTTTGTTTGACCCATTAAAATAGTTTTTAGCCGGCAAAAGTTTTCAGTCAGATAACGACGTTATCGAAGCTGAAACCCAAAGATTTCTTCCAAGAAGGTACTAGAAAGCTACCTGATCGGTGACGCAAGTACATCGCTAAGCAGGGGGGGGGGGCTACATCGGAAAGTGTTTTTTATTTATACAGAACACACGGTGGTGTTTTTTGATATTGCAATCTGGTCAAAAAGAGTAATAAACCATTTAAACCTAACATGGTGTTTTGGAACCGCTGGATGATACCTGTATTACTTTGTTTATTACATCTTCCACAGCTGGATGCCGTAGGTCCACACGGGTTTTAAGATCTGCTTGTATAACAAAAGCTTATTATGTAGAGACATATTCCTCAGCACTTTGTTTTGGAATCGGAATGACGTCCGTATAAGTTCATACAGGTTTTAAGATCTACCTTTATATCAAAATTTTATTATGTATAAACAATCTCCTCAATTGTTTTGGAATCTCTAGATGATATCTGTATTATGTTGTTTAATACATCCCCATAGTAGGATACTGGATACTGTACTTTTATATCAAAATCTTATTATGTAGAGACAATCTTCTCAATTGTTTTGGAATCTCTAGATCATATCTGTAATACTTTGTTTAGTACATCCCTATAGTTGGATTCTGTAAGTCCATACAGGCGTTAAGATGTACTTGTACAATAAAAGCTTATTATGTAGAGACATTTTCCTCAGCACTTTGTTTGGAATCTGAATGATAGCTGTATAGGCCCATACAGGTTTTAAGATGTACTTGTACATTGAAAGCTTATGATGCACAGACATATTCCTCAGCAGTTTGTTTGGAATCTGAATGATATCTGTATAGGTTCATACAGGATTTAAGATGTACTTGTACAATAAAATCTTATTATGTAGAGACATATTCCCCAGCACTTTGTTTTGGAATCTGAAAGATATCTGTATAGGTTCATACAGGTTTTAAGATCTACCTTTATATCGAAAACTTATTATGTAGAGACAACCACCTCAATCGTTTTGGAATCTCTAGATGATATCTGTATTACTTTGTTTAGTACATCCCCATAGCTGGATACCGTAGGTCCGTATAGGTTTTAAGAGTTGCTTTTACAACAAGAGCTTATTGTATGAAGACAATCACTTCAAGTGTTTTGGAATCTCTAGATGATATCTGTAATACTTTGTTTAGTACATCCCCATAGCTGGATACCGTAGGTCCGTACAGTTTTGGAATCTGAATGATATCGGTATAGGTTCATACAGGTTTTAAGATCTACTTTTAATATTAAAAGCTTCATATAGGTTTTAAGATCTACTTTTAGTATCAAAAGCTTATTATGTACAGACATATTCCTCGGCAGTTTGTTTTGGAATCGGAATGATATCTGTATAGGGTCATACAGGTTTTAAGATCTACTTTTAATATCAAAAACTTGATACAAGTTTTAAGATCTACTTTTAATATCAAAAGCTTATTATGTACAGACATATTCCTCAGCACTTTGTTTTGGAATCTGAATGATATCGGTATAGGTTCATACAGGTTTTAAGATCTACTTTTAATATCAAAAGCTTATTATGTACAGACATATTCCTCAGCACTTTGTTTTGGAATCTGAATGATATCGGTATAGGTTCATACA
>JABXWE010047756.1:0-16067 GCA_014611495.1 Limonius californicus
AAGGGACGCCCGCACCCCCCTGAAGTAATGCGAAAGCGGTTCCAGGGGGGGGGGGAACGGTAGTATAAATGTGTGGAAAAAAAAAGGTTAGGTTAGGTTACGTTAGCAAATGTTTACATTATCTAATTAGAACATAAATTAGAACATAGTTTGGGACCCATATTCTTGACCAGTGCCACAAAAAGTAACACAAACACGAACATTTAATAATTAACTATATTAACAAAATTATTCAATTATAATAATTATTGTAGATCATACAATTGTTATACACACTACTCTGAGCCTGCTGATTATTCTGAGCCTGTGGATTATTTGAACATACAGTTGTAATACTCGTACTTGTTGCTGTTGATGTAGTACTACTATTATTTTTCATATTTTCAATTAATTTTCCATGGTGCTGTTTACTGAGCTGAAGGTAGGGTTTAATTGAGTTGGAACTTGAATGTCCTATTATTTTTATTCCCTCTTGTTCCCCAACTCCTCCACAGATGTGCTGACTAACTGCGGCAGCTCTGCTGGAATGATTGGTACGTTGCATTTGATTATTGTTTCCAAAGCCAATTCAAAATTAATTTTTTGGTGAAAACACCGAACTTGACGGACGAATCAGAGTCGAGAGTCAAGTTAGGATTATCGCGGCAACACCAAGTTGACGAAAGCTTCTCATTAGTTCTTTCGACGTGTGACTGAAATGATCACTTGAATTTGATGTGGGCGTAACGAAATGTTGGCCGCTAGATGGCAGCAGCAACGTTCGAGTACTTTGAAAGACGTGAAATTTGTCTTGCAGACGCAAAATGTAGTAAAAACGGTTTAGTGTGGCTGAGTGAGTTTACCTTGCGGCATTTACAGTCCGTAAAAACTGCGAATTAAATAAAATACAACCTACTGCAGAATTGTAGCACAAAAATCAGCTAATGTTTCGACGTTTCTAGAAACGCATACCGAAATGGCCCTTTTTCCTTATATTAACATCGTTTTTCTTAAAATTGTAAAGGTAAGTTAGTTGCTGTTTCTGTAGGCTACATTATTATTACTATTGTTCCCGCGTGACCCACAAGAACAAATAAATGTAAATACATATACCTATGGTAAAATAAATATAAATGTAAGGTAAGAACATTGTAACGGTATTTTCGCCTAGGTTGTCCGCAACCCATTTCGCACTGGGCTCAGGAGTGCATACTTGGAGTTTTCCTAACTTTTCTCAGCATTTTAGGAACTGCGTGTGTTTGATTTTAGAAAACAGGATTTCCGGTGATTTATTCTCTGCGTCTGACAGAAACGAACGTGTCGTTGAATTAGATTTTCTCGTTAAAGTGTGTGTCACTTTGAGTTCTTCTCGATTTTCTGAGGAAATCTTAATTTATAACGTGATCTATTGTAGATTGTTAGAATTACGTTATTGGCATTTATGCCGCTTTGATCAACATTTCGATTCTATTGAAATTTTGTCGGGTCGATAGGAGTTTTACCGATTGGTAAGTTTATCTTTTGTTTAAGTTATGGCTGACCTAACATTTCCTTGTATTCGAATTTAGACAAGTTGGGGACGGCGAGATTTAATCGAAGTTCTCTGTACTTTCCATTGTGTTGGATCTGCTGCGTGCAAACCAGTTAGCTTGCGAATAAACCAGGTGTCGAGCACGAGGCCGTTCCAAGAAACAAGAACCAGATTCCAGATTAATCAGGGAAGTGCACATTAATTTTAATTTCGACGATTTTGGAGTCAATGTAAATGGACTTTGTTTATGTGTACGAAATTCTTTATATTATATACAGGGTAGATAAAACTAAGTTGTAATTTGCATTTCGAATTATTTTATTGGCATACTACAATGGTATTTTAGCGTGTACAAGTATTAGCGTACATAATCACGGGAATTTCACTTGATATACAGCGTGAGTCAACAGGAGCGGTAATATTGCGTTTTGTTCGGGTTTCACAGCGATCTTTGATTTCTTATCTGCGCTGTAGATCTTGGAAGGCCTTTCATCACTAGGGTGTATGACGCGGCTTGAGGGCGCTTGTTGGGGAAGAGAAACGCAGTATTTTTTACTTTAGCTCAAAGTCATTTATTATTGAGGCTATATTGAGTGATTGCGTACTGGCAATTGTGTACCGATACAGGATACGAAAACACTTATACTTTAATGTTGTTAATTTGGGGTTTATGAACTACACATTTATATTTTTTGCTGATATTAAATATTGTTACTGCAATTGGACTTATTATTCATTGTTTCCTATTATTGTATTCTGGAGTAACAAATTAAGTAAGTAATAAACTGTGGGTCCGACTAACCAATCGACATCTGCGTTAATGGTAGTGTATTTTATTATTAAGTCGGTGGCGCCCTTTCAGGTAATTAACGTAAAGTTAATTAGTATATTTATTCAAGCAAAGCAGAGAACCGCCCATCTTCGATTGAGGTTCCGGGAGGCTATCATTCACCAATTATTTACTTACTTAGTGTGGAGAAATTTCCTTTGGAAATTATTGTCAGGCGTCACAACATGCAACAGTTCTATCGATTATTTGTTGTACATACATATTTGCGTTTTGTAATTGTTGGAACCAAAAAGAGAAATCTAAAAACTTCTTTCCAGAGCATGACCGCAGCAGCATTTTAGGGCAAATCTAATGTAATATTCTATGAACGAAAAGGGATAACAATAGGGTTTCAATCTCCATCAATGCCATTCAACAGCTAAATGTAGTAAATTAACAGGTTTTATATATAAACACAGATAAATAACAAAAGAATTATATTAAACGAGTACCCAATGCTTTGAAGATGAATTTGCAAATTGTTTTCAACTGTAAAGTCCCAATAGAAGCAATGAAGGACTTGGTACTTCTGAAAAAACACCGCTACATAAAAAGGCAAACACAAATGATTTAGTTGAAACCTCCGTATACATGTATGCAGAAAGTAAGCAAACAACACTTTCTCAGAAACTTAACTAAAAGTATATTTTTGTTTTAGAAAGGATATCACAATAAAAGCAATAAAAGAGGAGCATTTTCGAAAACATGTTATAAATATTATGGTAGTCTAGGAATACCAAAAAAGTGTAATTAATTGAGTACTGTTTGCTACATAATATATCTTTGAGATATTAGTAACCATCCAGTTAAAGGGCAAGGCTTGTTAGGCTATACAATACTACTTAAATCTATCTACAATTTTTACAAATATTTTTAGCTATAGCAGCTTCTATGTATTTTTTTAATTTAAATGTGCTTTCACGCTAGGATAGGATTAAGCAAAACCTAAAAGCCTCTGCAATTTTTGGAAAAGTGTGTGTTTAATTGAGATTAATAAATATTTTTTGAATGTACTTGCTTTTTAATGAAACGCGCAACTCAAAAATTAGCACAAGGGATTTACTAATTTTAAATTATCTACTTTTTTTGATGGAGATTAATATTTAATTTAAATAATAGTCCTGATTTGAGGACTAAAATCAGCAGACTGACATTTTATGAAAAAGATATTGAAAGGCCCTGGTAACTGACTTAGTGTCATCGAGGATTTGTCTGATGTATTGATTGCACCTTATCCACAGTGGCGGCTCGTGAGTTAAGAAAGAGGGTGGGCACAAGAAAAAACTTACCTATTTTTTGTATATAAAATCCATTCTCCTATTTTTCATGCTGGAAAAGACGTCTATGAGTAGTTTCATCGGCCTCCAAAGCAATGAAATTTGCAGATTTAATTTCTTTTAATATTTCCTGCTTGTAAATTTGCAATATTGCATCTAGCAATTCGTTCTGAATAGTTTTTGAGACGCCTTTAAACACTTGTGAACCTTTCATATGTATTGCAAGCACAGCGTCTAATTCGCCAGCAAAGTTGATTAACCCTAAATAAATTCCTGGATAATGTTTCATCGTGACCTCGCAACTCGAGTTCAAAGGCGCCGCAAAATTTAATACACATAATTAACCGGCGCAAAATATGACGATTTTTTTCCACGTCTTCGTTGTACTTAATTTTATGTTTTTTAATTGTGCACGGATGTCCACTTTGCCTAAAACACTAAAATCCATGCACGCATTCATGTGAGAAACGGAAGATTTGTGTTTCTTTGCCCTCTCTGCAATGTGTTTTAAATCATTCACCCCTTGTTTATTCCACGCACTAACCTCTTTCTAAAAATTAAGCACATAAAACAAAACAGTTTATTTGTTATCGAACATCCGCACACCCAATCGTATTTTTCATAGATATTCTTGTTGAATATTGATATTCTATTGTACGTTCGGGTTTTACTTGTCGAACTGTAGTTTATCTGAATATCAGCAATAGGCCTTCCTTTCTTCTTAATTAAAAGTTTTTCCTCAAATGATAGCGGGTTTTTTAAAAGATTTTGCAAGCAATTAACTTCCATCATTGAAAAAACGTCACGTTCGTCTTTGAATTCACACGCGCGATTGCGCGAAAACAAAATACTACGGTCGAAAGTCAAACGTTGACATTAAATGGGGAACGCTTCGCTCGGTGCCCCATTGGCCTGGTATATCGCGTATAGCGAAGATAATTGATAGGCAACCGAATCTTGCTCTACATAGGTACAAATCAGAGCGTTCCCCGGAACATAGTTTTGAGCATGTTAGCCGCGCCTTTGGTGCGGAAGGAAAATTTGATACCATCGTTAAAATAATGAAATTAAAATAATGCACTGAATTACATGCGAATTTCTTTCTGTGTTTATCTTGGTGGTTGGGTGGGCACGTGCCCTTGTGCCCTTTAGTACAAGCCGCCACTGCTTATCCATAAGATTTGTAACTTAGCTACGCTTATTCAAGTTAAATTGATCCAAGTTTAAATTACAATTTATACCATCTTGGGTTTATTATTATTCCAGATATGTTTCCTGTAGTAGGTACACTAATAAGTATATACACAATATATTTATCACAAATGTTACAATTTTTTAAAAGTTAACAAAATCGGCAAATGGTACTAGTATTTGCACTATGGTGATAAGGCCTGTTAGTAGGACTTAACACCAAATAAACTCGTAATAAGGGATGAGATTTGAGAGCAAGATTTATTCGTGCTGAACAAGAACATAAAAATATGGTAACTAAGTAAATAAAGACAAAACATAACCAACCAACCATAGCACGCGTGCACTATATTTACCTCCCCTTCCCTCTAAAAAAAAAGCGTATGCTAAAGGGAAAACTTCCACAATCATGTGTTCGAAACAAAATTTTGACCCACATTATAGTGGTAATCAAAAATTTGGAACGATTGTGGTAGTTAAAAAACCCTTAAGCGGAAAAAATTTTTTTCAAAAAATTCTTAAAACTAACAAGATCACATTGAATAATAAAAACTTAAGACTAGTACAATAATACAAAAGATTCTTACACTACGTTAAACTGAACAGGAACAAGAAATCTGGCAAAACGGAGGAGTCAGTGCGGTCCGAAAATAGAAAAAAAAAAGAAAAAAAAATATGTATGCATAACAAAAAATTGCAAAAAATCAATGTTTACAAACATTAAAAAAAAAGGTGTACGTGTATGTGATGTTACAATTCGCGTAAAAAGTATGCCGGCTTGAGTCTATCAATTGAAACCTTCCCCTCCCTACCATAACCATCAAGAATAAAATATCTTTGCGATCGTTGCAATACACGAAAAGGACCTAAATATGACTGCTTTAAACCAAACGTATGGGAATCATTTCGAACAAAAACATGCGACACCGAAAAAAAGATCTCTAGGAATATAAAAAGGAACTTTGTAAGATTTAGTAAAAAAAAATTTGTTTTAGACATTCGTTTGCGAAGCTGCATAACAAAATTTGGAATGTTGCTCACATTGGAAGAATACGACGTTTCAAAGAAATCACCCGGTAACCTAAGCGGTGTGCCATACAAAATATCTGAAGACGAAACACCAACCTCTTCTTTAATCGCAGAACGTAAACCTAATAAAACTAACGGCAATTGCTGAATCCAATCCGATGATCCAACTGATTTGAGTGCCTCCTTTAATGTACGGTGAAATCGTTCCACAATTCCCTGACTGATTGGATGTTGTACGGAAGATTTAACATGACGAATTCCAAAATTATTTAAGAATTCTTTCCACGCGGAAGAGATGAATTGCGTGGCATTGTCAGTAGTAACGAACTGAGGAACTACAAAACGGGAAACCCAACCGCAAATAAAAGCTTCAATTACTTCCTCTGCCAAAGTTGATTTAAGAGGAATTGCCTCTGGCCATCTGCTAAACTTTCAATAATTGTTAAAACATATTTGAATCCCTGACAAAAGGGTAAATGAACAATATCTAGATGAACCTTGGCAAATCTAAGATCCGGTTCAGTGATAGGCTGCAACGGACCTTTTAGTGTGCCGTGAAATTTTACTACGTTGACAACTGTCACAAGACATAACCCACTTTTTGACATCTGTCCGCATGTTCGTCCAAAGAAATCTCCGACAGATTAATTTCTGAGATGCTTTAATACCAGAATGTGCTAGATCATGCAATTGCTGAAAAATAGCAAAACGAAAATGAGCTGGAACGAAAGGACGTGACCCGCCATGACTTTGATCTTCCCAAATTTCCGAACCACGCACTGTTCTTGATAAAACAAATTTACAATTTGCTTGCTGACGCAAAGTAAGAAGTTCGGGGTCGTCTACTTGTGCTGCAGCTAACTCGTCTAAATCAACGCTAGTAAGAGAAGAAACTGCTGAAATTCTAGTAAGAGCATCCGCAGCAACGTTTTGATTACCACGCAGATGACGAATGTCAGTCGAAAATGTGGAGATGAATTCGATATGTCGAAACTCTCGTGGTAAATAACGATCTGGAGAGCCTCGAATTGCTGAACAAATAGCTTGATGATCGGTAAAAATACAAAACTTCCTATATTCCACATAATAACGAAATTTCTTCACAACAAAATAAATTGCAAATAATTCACGCGAGAAGATGCTGTATTTTTGTTCAGTAGGTGTTAACGTCCTACTACAAAACACTAAAGGTTTCCAAATACCATTTTCAAGTTGTTGCAAAACACCTCCAATGATAGTCGACGAGCTATCGGCGGCAATACTAATTTCAGCATCTGGAAGGGGATGCACTAACACTGTGAATTTAGCCAATGCATCCTTAGCTGCAAGAAATGCGTTTAATTGAACCGTGTTGAAAGTAACTGGTTTGGTGGATGCTTTACCCGGGATTACCAACGCGTTCAAGGGAGCTAACAAATTTGCACAGTGGGGAATGAATTTATGGTAATAACTTATCAAACCGATAAAATTACGACGCTTTTTTTGATCTGTAGGTACTGAAAACTTGATCGCTTGCACCTTAGAAAATTGAGGCGAAATCCCTTCGCTGGAAACGTGATGCCCTAAAAAATCTAGTGCCGAAACGGCAAAAACGCATTTATCTAAATTAAGAATCAATCCGTTTAATGTAATCGTTCAAAAAGAAGTTTAAGGTGTTAAAAATGCTCTATATCGTTTCTACTAAATTCTAAAATGTCACCAAGGTAAAAAAAATTAAACTTAACTTCGATAAGACCTGCGAAATAAAGCGTGACCAGGAACTCGGCGCGTTTCGTAATCCAAAATTGAGACGCAGATAGTGAAAAGCTCCAAGAGGCGTAGTAATAGCTGTTTTCAGAACATCCTCCGGATGAATTGGAATTTGGAAGTACGCCTTTTTTAGATCCAATTTGCTGAATATCTGAGAACCCGCCAACTTCGCAGTGAAGTCCTGCATGAAGGGTATGAGGAAGGAGTCCGGAACTATAATAGCATTCAGTCTACGGTAATCACCAGCAACTCTCCAAGAACCATCCGGTTTTGCCACCATGTGAATGGGCGTCGCCCAAGGACTGTCCGATCTCTCAATAATTCCTTGATGCAATAGTTCTTGTAGGTGACCTTCAAGAAAATTAAGTTGATTAGGGTTAAGTCGGCGTGGTTTAGAAGCAATAGGAGGACCGGTTGTGATTATCCTATGGAATGTGTCATGAAGAATCGGCTTAGTGATGTCAAAATCTTTGGTTAACCCTTTCAGACCCCATGGGTACAATTGTACACATTAAATTAGTATGGTAGTAAATGCGGTGGGAATTATCTAATGCAACTTCAGACCGAATGTCTACAATCGTGCAAATACTTAGACCAGCGGTAAGTGCATGAGTACCCTCTCGTGACCGCGTGTTGGGCTAAATGATAGATATTGGTTAGAAAATTGGATAGTGTTACTGTTTGTGCTCAAATGTCATTATTTCGGTTTGTTTTGACATAACTATTGAAGTCAGATTTGTGTTTAAAATCATTTATTGAGTTTTTAGAAGGGTTATTGGCGTGTACAGTGGTATCATAAAAACATTTTTGAAAAAAACTGAAGCGTGGCCCGCGGTTAAAGTTAATGTGTACAAATATGAACAACCAGACCCAGTTAGTATCCCATATCAAAACCGATTTAAATCTGTATTTACATAAATCTGTGTTGAAACCGCTTTTTTTGTCAAAAATAATTGTGTATCTAGCTTTGGTAAAATGGGTTGATAATCGATGTGTGGTTCTTTGTTTTAATTTCGTTGGAGCAGGAGAAGGAGACGAAGTGGAGCGTTGGTGCAAAAAAGAAAAAAAGTTTATAAAAATGCACCGCCCGGATATTGTTCGCATGTATAATCATGGCATGGGAGGAGTGGATCTGTTTGGTCAGCTAATGTCCTACTATAGGATATTCATTAGGTCCAAGAAATGGACTCTGCGTATGATTTTCCATGGTATTGACTTTGCTGTTGTTCAAGCTTGGCGGGAGTATAGAAAAGATGCTGAAGAGTTGAGTATACCATCAAAAAGGATTTTAGATCTTCTAGATTTTCGAATGCGTGTCGTCGATGGACTTCTAATGTGTGGACGAACAATTCCGGGAAAGAAAAGGAGTTGTCCATCTACATCTGCATCCCCAAGTGAATCTGTTATTCAGAGACGTCGTGGAGAAACTCGTCCGGTCGAAGAAATTCAATTTGATGGTGTGGTCCACCTTCCCCTTCATGATGATGGAAAACTGCCTAGTCGATGCAAATTTCCGAAATGTACATCAAAATCTAGAATCAAGTGCCAAAAATGTCAGGTTCATTTATGTTTGTCCAAGGATAAAAACTGTTATCTCGCTTTTCACTCTAAATAATTCACTAAATATTACTCAATATTTTATTTTTTTTGTATTTTTTATTTGTAACTATGTTTATGTGTTTATTTCAGTAAATAAAGCATAAATATTAATATTTAGAAGAAATTCAAACTGAATCATTTCCCAACACCTGAGACATGGTGTGTACAATTGTACCCATTTCTTATCTGGGCTTAGAAGAACGATATCAAAAAAATTTTTTTTTGTGAAATGTAATTAAAAATTGCGTTTAACTCAAATCTGATGTTAAAAATTTTTTATCTCCAAAAATAAAAAAGCGGGACTGAAAGGGTTAAACTAGGAAAGTCATTGAGAAGAGTTTGAACACGCGAAGCTGTACACGATGGAGTTATAGTGTGAAAAACATTGAAGTGTTTAGGAGTAATGTTGAAATGAGAATTATAAATAGATGAAGGAGGCAGAGTAGTGCGAGAAAGCACTGGAACCTTTGGAATAGCAGTAAGATTTCTATATGGAAATTGCTTCTTCATAGGAAGATCGCAATAACCAGATAAATGATTGTCAGATTGCAAGGTTGGGTGCGAACCAGTATGGAGAGGAACTGCCGCACCCGGCACCGATTTAAATCGTACAACTTGGTCGTTGGGACGACGAGACAACAGCATTCCCGAAATCGGATCTACTAACAACTTAAAATGCTGAAGAAAGTTGATTCCCAAGATAGGAATAGTTATGTTTGCTAAAATGAAAGGCCAGGAAATTGTACGGTCCTGAAGGAACCTAAATTTTAAATTAAAAAAAAACTATTCCTTCCGTAGCAATCAAAGTATTATTAGCCGCAATAAGAGAAAGCGAATGCGGACGAAAAGTTGAGTCTTTAAAACTTAACGGCAACAAACTAAAAGAAGAACCAGTGTCCACTAAAAAAATTGTTCCCGTAGCATCCTGCACTGTTACAAGAACACCGGTAGGAATGTTACAAGCGACAGACGCAATCGCCTGTCGCTCGCAATTTAGTTTTTTTGAGAAGGGACACGGCGGGCCTATGCAATTCCTTGCACGAACCCCAAAATTATAATGATATATACATGTTAAGTTTTGCGATGGAAGCAAAGGGTCATTGACCGTTTTACTCTATCGTTTGGAAATTGGTAAGGGTGCTCTCTGATTATTAAAACGATAATGAGACCTTACGTGTTCAGAAGGTTTAAAAGCTGATGACGAAGAAGAAGGTGTGTTAAAATGATCAGTAGTTGATATCATAATACAAATTTTGACAGCTTCCCGCAAATTGAATGGAATGCAAGAGCGTAGAAACCTTACGCGTTGCATTTGGTGTGAAATGTTCTACAATCTGATTTTTCAGTGAATTAAAGGGATTAGTCCGGGGAGGATCTAGAATACTTACCAAATTTTTCTGCTTGTGAAGAAACGTCATGAATCCGAAAATAGCTGTCAAGAATCGTAAAATAAAGATGGACGTCATTGTCAAACTCGTTAAAAGACATGATAAACAATTAAACTTAACTGAATTTATATGTAGCTGCGTAGCTGGACGAATACAATCTGGACGACGACCAAACACACTGAAGCAATCTCGGAAGATAGTTAAATGTCGGGGAGAATCTTCTCCGGAAAGGCAGGAATTCTCGTAGAAAGCACGTCGGGATCACCAAATATGGCGATAAGGCCTGCTAGTAAAACTTAACACCAAGTAAACTCGTAATAAGAGATGAGAGTTGAGAGCAAGATTTATTTGTATTGTTGTACAAGAACGTAAATATATGGTAACTAAGTAAATAAATACAAAACATAACCAACCCACACAAGACAATTTGATAAACATAGCACGCGTGCACTACAGTACTCTTGTGTGCACCTTCAAAGCCACATATATTGCATTTGAATGGTTTCTCGACTGTATGTGTTCTCATATGCGTTCGCAACGTACTCTTCTTGCACTTTCAAAGTCACATATATTGCACTTGAAGGGTTTCTCGCCTGTATGAATGTTCATATGCAATTGCAAGCTATTCTTCTGTGCACTTTCATGATCACAGATAATGCACTTGAAGGGCTTCTCTCCTGTGTGTGTTCTCATATGCGTCCGCAATGTACTCTTCTGTGCACTGTCAAAGTCACATATATCATTTGAATGGTTTCTCTGTATGTGTTCTCATATGATTTTGCAAGCGATACTTATTTGCACTTTTAAAGTTACATATATTGCATTTGAATGGTTTCTCGCCTGTATGTGTTCTCATATGCGTTTGCAATGTACTCTTGCGTGCACCTTCAAAGCCACATATACTGCACTTGAAGGGTTTTTCTCCTGTATGAGTGCTCATATGATTGTGCAAGTTACTCCTGTCTGCACTTTCAAAGGCACATATATTGCACTTGAAGGGTTTCTCGCCTGTATGTGTTCTCATATGATTTTGCAACCGATTCTTATTTGCACTTGCAAAGTTACATATATTGCACTTGAAGGGTTTTTCTCCTGTATGAGTGCTCAAATGTTGTTGCAAATTAGTGTTTTCTGCACTTTTATAATTACATATATTGCATTTGAATGGTTTCTCGCCTGTATGTGTTCTCATATGCCTTCGCAACCTACTCTTCTGTGCAGTTTCAAAGTCACACATCTTGCACTTGAAGGGTTTTTCTCCTGTATGAGTGCTCAAATGTAGTTGTAAATTAGTCTTTTGTGCATTTTCATAATTACATATATTGCATTTGAATGGTTTCTCGCCTGTATGTGTTGTTATATGCCTTCGCAATGCACTCTTGTGTGCACTTTCAAAGTCACATCTATCACATTTGAATGGTTTTTCTCCTGTATGAGTTCTCATATCGCGTTGCAAGTCATTCTTCTGTGTACTTTCATAGTCACATACATTGCATTTGAACGGTTTTTCTCCTGTATGAGTTCTCATATGTTGTTGCAAATGAGACTTTCTTGCACTTTCGTAATAACATACA
Organism: Limonius californicus; assembly: GCA_014611495.1. Taxonomy (NCBI): domain Eukaryota; kingdom Metazoa; phylum Arthropoda; class Insecta; order Coleoptera; family Elateridae; genus Limonius; species Limonius californicus. Next base: position 12,147 of record JABXWE010047756.1, read on the forward strand.
TCGCATTTATATAACTTTTCCCCAGTATGAGTTTTAACACTTCCTTGCATGTTGCACTTCAATTGAGGGTCTATTATTACATGATCTTCATTGTTACTACAGATTTCAGTTTTTATATCTAATTCTTCATGTAATGATTCCAGTTTAATCGACCCGTCCTTATTATATTTAACATCATGTTTGAAATCAGAAGCTTCTGAAGGCAATTCCCATATCTGCAGCTCTTCTTGTTTTACTGTAACATATGTGAATATATATATATATATATATATTGAGTTTCAAATTTCAAGAACATTCTTTTAGTGTGATGTAGGGTGTGCCCCCCTTTGCATATGCTTGTAATCAAAGTTACTGAGGAATGACAATTATATTAATTCTCTTTTAACAGAATACGACAGCATTTGATTCAAAACCTGCTTTAACTTACGAATTAAAGTTTAAAAAAATATCAGATTTATGGAATTATGCCATACACAACTTTTAGCAATTTAATATAAATAAAATTTGTTTTTAGTGCATCCATAAATGCATATCTCAATAGGTTGCTGCATATTCGTGCATATATTGAAGGCTTTTTGTGGCATATATTAGTGCATATATGCACTATCTTTACGGCATATCTGTCCAACTTTACTCATAAGGATGGAAGCCACAAGAAACCCAAAAAGAGCTCTCAACAAAAATATGGATGGAAGGAGATCGGTAGGCAGACCACAGAAGAGATGGCAAGATGAGGTCGACGAGGTCGCAAGAAACAAACCAAAAATTGAAGAATATATGCACTAGATAGAAAAAGATGGAGGCAAAAGATGAAGTAGGCCAAGCCCCAGCTTGGGCTGTAGCGCCATAGAAGAGAGAGAGAGAGAGAGAGTGCCAAAATGCGCCATTGTAAAAATATATATATAATATTTTTAAATATACAGGGTAACTCGCTAGGGCGGAGCACCTTCAAGGTATTCTTTTTTAAATAGACCACCATGTATATTTTTACATTTTTCAATTCGGTGTAAAATTGCTTTGCCAACCGTCTCCTGGTCTTTAATTTTGGATGAGGCATGGCCGAATTAATCTGCAAAATGCGAAAACTTGGATCGGCATAAGGTTTAACACATTAATTCGACGCAAGAATATTGCGATTAATTGAGATCGTATATTTCGTAGTTATGTAGGCAAGTGTGTACTGAAACGATACAACCACCAAGACTATCCGTAATCTAGTTTACGCAGCAATATCTTCGAATAGAGAGGAAGAGACAGAAAAGTTCTACAAAGATTTAGAGGAGCTAATAGATAGAGGACCAATAATGTCAAATTATATTCTAGTAATGGGAGATTATATCAGCAAAATAGGACAGAAAGAAAGAGGTTACGAGACCGTAACAGGTCCATATCAACCTGGGTTTAGCAACGAACCAGGTAAGGCCTTAAATAATTTTGCTATAAAATATAAACTTTATATCATGACTTCCTTTTTTAAAAGACGCAGTGGCAGAAGATGGACAAGGAAATCGCCAAACGAAATGTATAAAACGTAAGTGACCATATTCTTAGCAACAACAAAGAAATAAATATAAAATACCTAATGGTACGATCTCTGATAACCATAATAATGGACAAAAAACTACAAACGTTTAAAAAAACAAATAAATAAATCCGGTTAAATACAGAGAAAATCTTCAAACAACTTCAAGACAGAGACATACAAATAACAAAAGAAAAAAAGAGTACAACAAATGTACAACCACGTAGAACTTACACTAAGAAAGGCAAGAAAAAATGCACAAGCTCAGTAAGAAACTATCAAAGAACAAAAGTGGTCATATGCATAAAAAAAAGCACTAAAGGAACAAGCGGAGCTAAGAAAGAGATTAGGAATATTAAATAGAAACGAATGCTGCGAAGTAAACAAATTAACTAAACCAGAAATACGAAGGACATTAGGAAAGGGTAAAAGCAAAAAATACAAACTATAATAGAAAAAACAAGGTCGACTAAACAAACGAAAAGAGAATAAACAACGACTGAAACTGAATGGCTTGCATAAAAATGGCAATACCAAGATAGAGGGAGTAGAGGATGATGAAGTGATGAACAATGAACGTTCGGTAATACAAGAACTAAAATTAGCCATAAATAAATTAAAGAAGGACGGAGCTCTAGGAGGTGATGTAAACAGATTAAAAATGCAACACCAGAAATGCCCCAACTCGTAAGAATATTGTTCAATGAAACCCTAAGAAGAAAAGTGCTAGTATCCCGATGGAAAAAATCAATAAATAATATTGCTGTTTAAGAAGGGAAAAAGGAACTCACACAGAATTACACACCAATTAGCTTATCCCCATGTACATGTAATCTGTTCACGACCATACTCAAAAATAAGATTAAAATTAAGTTAGATCATAACCATAAATTTACCGTTTGCTTCCAACTCACTCCGAGATAATTCTACCTTGATTTTGGTTTCATGCCAGATATCGCATGTAGATTCTGTAACGTTTGATATCGAAGTCACACTGGTAACATCGGGTTTAACATCTTCATTCACATCAGATAAGCTATCCATGTCGATATACACAGGTTCTGCTATAGTAAACAATTCAGAAGTACTAAAATATAATTGTAAATAAATATGGGAATATATTTCACCTCTATAGTAGAAAAGAGTAATAGTAAAAAATATTATTAGTGTTAGTCAAATACTTTTTTAACGCTTTGTTATGTAGAACAAATCGGAGGTCTGTCAAAATATTCTTTCAGGTAATTTAAGAAGTGTTTATGTCATTTGAACTACTTTAAATCCTTATACAAGATGAATCAAAGAATTGTGTACCAACTATTGATGCTCGGGCGGTGTCAACTCGCTTAAAACAGGTCACAGATCAAATGATGCGAAATTAAAATTTTTGTAGCTTGAATCTTACCTCAATTTAACTCAATTAATATGTAATAATAAGAATCCAGTTGGCTTTCGTTGAAGTATTATTTATACAGGATGACCATCAACATTTTGCAGTAATATTTCTAATGGGAAGCCCTTACATGTGGAAAGTGAGGTTGTAATTTTCGGTAAGTAGGCTTTAATTAATTTTGTAATGAGTATGTACCGAAATTAATTGTTACTATACACGAAATTGAAGCTGAGGAACTCTACTTTGAAGTGGTGCTATAGACATTTAAATTTATTTCTGTATTATGAATGTGTGTTTTGAAACTTGTAAGAAATGGCATGTCCCAAATATGGGCACTAGAGTGACTGCTAAATATGGACAGTGCCCATATTTAAAACATCTGCCTTTTGATAACGTTTGATTGTGTTTTAGCTTACAGGATATTATTTTTCAGGCTATGCCACCACAAAACCGAGATCAATGGAGTTCCGACTCCCTCAAAGCTGGAGTTACGGCAATTCAGGGTGGAATGAAGATAAAACGTACAGCAATTAATTTTAATATTCCACGAAGCACTTTGCAACGCCATGCTTGGAGTGGTAATACAGTTAAAGATTTGGGTCGAAAATCTTTTTTAACTGACGTCCAGGACACCGAGTTGTGTTCTCGAATATTCAGAATTGCCGAGATCGGAATGCAGCTTACATCTAAAGTTTGTGAAGTGGTTTACGCTTTCTGCAGTGACAACAACGTCCATTTTCCACCCACAAAACACAATTCTCCAATGATAAGTTGTTATGTGATTTTTAAATTTGCCGCGCACTTTGGTAGTTCCGTGATTCGTTTGCCGCTTCGTAGGAATTAGTATCGCTGTTTAATTAAATTCTTACTTTGGGTTACTACTTTCGGTCTTTTGTTTTGTCTTTCGAAGTTCGAGAAATGTATCAATAGTCCCCTTTGTTCTAGCGCGAAACCTTGAACGCTTCTGGGAATTCCGAGCGTCAAAAACAAAATTCCTTCTCGAACTTCT
>JABXWE010047758.1:0-10629 GCA_014611495.1 Limonius californicus
TCTACCAACTGAGCTAACATCCCACTATTTAGTATAAACCTCTAGGGAGGTCTATAACAATTTTTTGCATGCCTAAGATTGAACTGCAAACAAATGCCAATTTAAACAACTGTCATATTAAAATAATTTATTCACCTCTAAAAATCTGTTTAATCTGGTTGTTATAATTTGTTTGTTGTTTGTTATTATTTGTTTTTTTAATGCATTTTATTACGACGAGATACGCTTTGAGGTTAAATTCACTTTGCGTGTGCTTCCATTCGAAGAAATAACCACAAGGTACGGCCGGTACGTAACATGACAGCTACCACATACCTTGTAGCACTCACAGCCAACCCTAATCTGAAAACTTTTTGATCGCTCATTACTACACAAAATTGTGATGGTTTTCGACAATCCTATAAAATAAACAATAACACAAGAATCGATAGAGATGTTTCTAAATTAGAGTGTGTGACTTGCTGGGCATGAAAAACAAAATTTCCATAGATTGCAAAGAACAAGAATTCTGAAAGAAAATGTACAGTTTGCGAGTGTGATAATAAAATCGAGATTCTATTATGAAAGAGGTACCGCGATAATACGCAATAAGCAATAACAGTTGCGACGTTGCGGTTTTCTGTCATTTTCATTAAATAAAGAGGATAAAGTAAGAAATCCTGTTCCTTCTGTATTGTCAAAAACATACAATTACTAAATATTACCAAAAAACTTTAATATATACTCGTATATTTAGAATGAAGAATAAAACTACCAGCCGTTTTGTGTAAGTATTAAATTATTTATAGATTTTGCATAAATAAAGTGTCGGGTAGCATGTAAATTAAATGTGTTACTCAGTCTGTATGTTAATGCCGTATCAACTTATTCCCTGCCCCTAACGCTTTACCAATAAAAGCACTGGTTTTGCGCCTCTATTGTATAAGGTGTATCCTATTCATATCTACTTGTCTGTATTAGACTAGTTTTGTTTTAAACAAATAAAAGATGGTTTATTATATGTTTCCTGATGCTGGCGCATCCAAGTGGCTGCGGTTGTTCAGTATCACACATACGTTTGGCGAAGATATATAGCTATGCGAGATCATAATAGAATAAATAAACATTTACGTGATTACCAGCTACACACATTTACAAAAAGCATAACTTACATCTCAACACAGCTCATTAATTGTTAAAAAATTTAAATAGTCTATTATAATCACCCCATCGATAATGTATTTTTGATAACGCATACTCTCCAAAATATGAAAATCTGTAAAATGATATTTTTTGCACTCTACGCAAGACAATTACATTAAAACTATTATCAGGGGTATTTCATCTATTCAAATGTACTGTGGTATTTTACACATTGTAACGAATTCCGCGCCTGGTTGAAAGCAACCCGTTTTGCATTTTACATTTCGAAAGACCCGATCGACTTATGCGCATAGTTTTGGAGTTTCGTAAAATTGAGGGGGAAACCGAAAAATGTTAGAATGACAAGTCCAGGAACGAAGACTTGAGTATTGACGGTTGGTCGGACATATACGTGCCAAGTGAGTGAAAATTTTGATAAATCGTTATCGATTTGGAAATTAGTTTTCCGATTTAAAACTTCACGGCACAGGAGTTGGGTTCTAATTTAGAGGAAGTCAAAAAACTCCAGGAATTAGTCTTCCAATATAGAGATTATTCCGGTCTTACAGATTTTTTTTGTGGTCAGTTTTCCATCGACTGGTGAGTTATTAATTAATAGAAAGATAGTTCAGTCTTAAAATTTTCCAAACTTTAATGCTAATATTCGCTGTAATTTAATTTAGGCAAGATACGCTCGGTTGGGCACTCCGTTGATAAGGTCAACTAAGCACGCAAACATCACCGAGAACGTTGGGGATGGGTGTTTCCTCGACCGATCCAAACGCTGGCTCTGCTTATAACCACGTTGAAACCTGCTCGCAGAGATCGGCGTTACACTTGCACAGGGAAGTGAATTTAATATTATTTCACGTTAATATTTTTGAGGACGTGGATGTCGTTAACTTGATTGTGTCCGGGATTTGTAATGTTGGGGAATAATTAAGTATATATAGATCTTAATTATTATTATATTATCAAAGATATTGTATTGAGGAACAATTTTACGTGTTTATGTATAGGGTGCTCCGATAGTGGGACGGCAATGCGTTTGCATGTGTTTTCAGATTGAATTTTTCTATTTTTGGTCGGTTAGGACCACGCAGGATTTCGTTTCGCGGAGGCCGCTCGCAACGTGATTTTGCGCTAGAACCTTAATCTTATGATGATCCGATAAGGGCAATCATACTCCTTCAGTTGTTTGAGTTTTGCCCGAAAGTAATTTTATTTATTTCTTTATTAGGTAAAATTGGGACTGGTTTTTTTAATTATACCTGTGGGGTTGTGTTAATTAGAAATTAAACGAAGTTAGTTGCAACTTGTCTTTTCTTTATCGACGATTATAAAGAACTAAGTTTACCTAAGGAGAGATATGAGAGATAAGGTAGGTGATTAGCCATCTGGAGGGTCCGACTTTCCATTTTACACCTTGGACGATGTTAGTAAATTATAAGTCGGTGGCGCCTATTATTTATTTGTTTAGAATCCACTCCTTCTTCGATTTGGTTTTCCGGGATACTTACTAACATTGTCAAGTTATTAATTTTCTACATGAACAGCGGCGTAGCATCGAGAGTGTTTCTACACTTCATTAATTTATTTTTCAAAAATTAAAATATGCGTGACAACATCCTATTGGTTACAATTTCATATTCCTTGATTTTTAAAGCAACTAAGAAAGAAATAATACCCTACACTGCGCGTTGAGCTAGTATATTTTCAACTAAATTTTAATAAGAAGCTCTAGTGTTCTCAATTTAACTTTATATATATATATATATATATATATATAAGTATACAGGGTGTGTATATATTAACGAAAAAGCTATACGTGGCGATGTTCTTCGTAAAATTCTTAATACTAAAATGTTGGACCACACTTCCTGTGTTCTCAGGGACCATTTGAAAGAAACGTACATTTAGCACCCACACTGCACTGCAAACAGGTGCTGTTTACTATGTACGGTAATTAACTACTTGTAATAATAACCTTCTTATAGTAATTGTTCGAATTGAAAACCATCTGCTTGTAAACATAGTTACAATCTTCGTGGTATCATTTGCATTACGCACTCCAGCATTTCTAGTGTTATTTTTAATATTGCCGCGTTAATTCAGTTCCTAACTTTGTCAGCGTTTGGTACAGGCGTAGCATAAACTTTTATTTTAAAGCCCATATAATAAAGTCTATAATATTGAGATCGGGTGATCTCGCAGGCCGCCGCGACCAATCCATCTGTTTGTGAAGTTTTCCTCCAACCAGTCTCTTACACTACCGGCAAAATGCATGTATATTATTAGGTTGTATGTTCAACGGAATTTTCTCAATAACATTGAGGAATTTATCGGCATTAAGACGATTTGGTAGGGAAATTGGTCCAACAACCCTGTTGTTTGTTATGCCCAGCCATTCATTAACGGAAAACCTTCTTTGGTGACCATATTCATGAAATCCGTGTGGGTTTTCCTCAATAAAATAGCAAACATTCAATCGGGAAATGTATCATTTGCATAGAGAGGCTGAACCTGGCAGACATGATAGGGATACAGACGGTTTTCTCGTAGAACCAAATGTACTATCTTGTAACTAGGGATATTAAATGTTGCAAAATGAATTTGCTATGAAAATAAGTTAATAACGAAATGTTAAAAATAGACTTTTGAGACAGAAAGATCATATCTAAGAAAAATAATTGTCACAATTCTTTTTCTTCCTACATTGCAACTTTTTCTATCAAAAGATATCGATTCACAATGTATATTAAAAGACCGGATGTTCAAACATTGGGGACCTCGTGCAGATTCAGGAAGCATGGTACAACATTGTGTAACTATTTCGTTAATTGATACACCCTGTATTATTTTAAATATATAATATATTTTAAAACTATTTTTCCTAATTGTAGTTATAGAGTGTATCTGCTTTAGATTGATATTAGTGCTCAGAAGAAGGACAAGGTAATATCCCTCGTTTAAAATAGGAATTACGTACTGTCGCACGATTGTATTTATTAATTACTGTAAGAATTAAAATATTAGAATCCTGAAATGAAACAATCGTGTAAATAAATCTACCTAGTCTAGGTAACGTTTATGTTATTAACTCGGCACAATATTTCTGGTCATTACATTTTGACCTTCATCAGATATTATATACGTTACAAATACATACGTCGTTGTGTTTGTTTTACAAGAACACGTAGCAGCGTAAATTATCAAACAATGTGTACTACATTATTATTTCGTCTCTTTCACCTGCTGTTTGCTGAAAATTTAAAATTTTGAAAAAACATGGCGATTACTTACGTAATAACCTACATTTTTTTGAAATTTGCAAGATAGATTTATTTGACGAAAAACGTTGATATAAATTAAATATTCTCGGAAAGGAAAATTGTCATATTACTTTTGACGTTGCTGCCACCATTTTGAATTTGAATAATTTTAGTGACAATGTTTCGATTCAAATTCGATACTGCATAATACATTGTAATTGCATTTCGTTTTCTACTGCAGTTGCAGATTGTTAATATAAAAAAATTATCAATGGCAACCAAGGCGATGTGGCAAGCAGTTTTAGCCAAATGTTCTATTTTCAAGAGGAAAATAAGTGTGTTACGTGATTTAAATGTTAATTGTGTCTGTAAGTGTATTTTGTTTGTTTATTTATTTTCCATTTGCAGTTGCAAATATCAAAAGTAGAATGAAATCTTAATAAAACATGTTCTACTTTAATATCAGAAAAAAAACAGCGAAGCACTTAGCTGATAAATTGTTAGCGTGTGGATATTTCCTGTACAACAGGAGGCTTTCTTTATCCAAAACTACAACTTAGGGGTGGAAGGAACAATAAACAATATCAAGGAAATGGAATTCTACGATATCTTCCTGTATTGTAACGACAAACTTATAAAAAATTCAGCTTCATTGATTTTCAGCAACGTTTCTATTCTAAAGTAATACAGATCTTAATCTAGGTAAAGGGCGTTGAATCGTCTTTATTTAATCAGTAAAATTCATAATTTGTGAATCAATTTTTGGTACTTTACAAGATCAATCAAAATAAATTTATAAACTCATTTCTTACGTACAAGTAAAACGTTATCCTTAACCGCAACCACCAAATAGAAAGCTAAATCTTACCTGATTGTCTTGATCTCCGATAGCAAAGTACCCTGTCACAATGATGACTTCGTGCAGAAGCTGCTGATGGGCTTCGACAGCAGACGCTGTGTGGTTCTTATTGCGGGAGGATTTCGGCAAGGTGGGCGACGTACAGCACCAGATGAGGTGGCTGGCGATATGTCGGAATTGCAGAGAAATCCCCTCGGCACCAAGAACTCCCTGAAAGCACGCCATTGTTGCATGTAAGCTGGTAGCGAGATACGTGAAACGTGAGAAAGTTCCGCTTTTGAACGCGCCCGATATGGTTTCCAGCTTAGGTCCCCAAGGATAAAGCAGAGTGTGCCTCCATGCAGGCACGTGACTTCTCCTTGGGGACGATAGCGAACCTTGGGACTTTCCTAACTTCCCGCCCGTATGTGGTCATAATTTGGAAGACCCGATGAAGCTATCGGTTTGTGTTGTAAAAATCGTAAAAAAAACTAATAAAACATAATTAGTTCTTTGGGATTTAGAATTAAAGCTAATGTAGTAACGTCTGGATTGTTATAGAACAGATACGGAATGCCGAATTGGATAATTGTTTTTGTGTGGAATGTTTACAGACACAACACGACAAGATCATAATTATTGAAAAGTGTAATTATAGATTTTTTATAAGAATGAATGTTAATTTTAGCGGACGGTGTGTATAAATATTTAAAATTTAACTGCAATAGCTAATCAGCAAAATCTTAAGTGATCTTAAGTGGAGCTGCAGTTACACTGTAGCCCATTTCTTATTAATGAAGTTACATGGAATTGTTTTATGTTTTTTTTTGCAGAATGTATACTTAAGAAAGTAGAAATTATATTTGTATTTTATAAATTTGATACATATTTCATTTGACATGTCATGTTTCTGTAATATGCACAAAAATTCTTTAAGAAATACTGTATAAAATATTCTATAATTGATATTTATGAATGGTTTTCAAGTAAACAATAAAAAATTTACCAAAGAGATACAACATAGTCGGTGGTTTTCAACACTTTTATGTACGAGGATTGTTCGATAACTACGTGGCCTAACACAGAGATGGCGCGAATTCGGAAGAATCTTCTTTACCATTCTGTAGAACTATCCTTTATTAGATTAAATATGAAAGTACAGAGCGATCTGTCAATTAGTCTGTTTTTGACAGTACGCCAAAGTAAACGTCTCGTGTGATTTTGTAAAAAATGGAAAAACTTTCATTTGAAAGGCTTAACACTAACCGAAATCAAAGCAGAGCTGGATTCAACACTATTGGAATCCACTCCTTCGTTTTCAATGGTTAAAAACTGGGTTGCCGAATTTAAGCGTGGTCGTGTGAGCACAAATGATGAACCCCATAGTCTTCTCTTCTTCTTCTTTAGCAGCCCTTCATCGTCCACTCTTGAACATAGGCCTCCCCTTGTATTTTCCACTCCGATCTGTTTTGAGCTAGTTGGCACCATCTATTTCCCGCTTTTTCTCTTATATCATCTATCCAGCGCCTTTTTGGTCTTCCGACGCCACGTTTGTTTGGTCTTGGCCTCCACAGTACTACATGTTTTGTCCATCTATCGTCTTCTTGCCCGACGACATGTCCTGCCCACTTCCATTTTGAATTAGCTATGGTCGTGATTACATCTTCCACTCTAGTTCTCCTTCTAACTTCTTCGTTTTTTATGTGGTCCCTAAGGTTTATCCCCAGCATAATTCTCTCGATGGCTCTCTGTGTTATTCAGTTAGAGAGGTTGTCTCTATACCGTATGTCATTACAGGAAGTATACAGGCGTTAAAAACTTTCCTCTTTAAGTTAATTGGAATGTTGTGGTTCTTCAGTATGTTTCCTAATTTTCCTGTGGCTGCCCAGGTCATGCGTATTCGTCTATCGATTTCGGCGGTTTGATTTTCCTTCCCTAGCTTTATCAAATGTCCTAAGTAGACGTATTCCTTCACATTTTCAATAGCGTTTCCGCCTACTAGGACATTTGCTTCATCGGGAGATCGGATTTTTGTTTTTCCCAGATTCATTTCAAGTCCTATTTCTATCGATGCAGTTTGAAGTTCTACTAACATGTCTTGTAGTTCTGCTACGTTATTACTGATGAGTACAATGTCGTCCGCGAAGCGGAGGTGACTTAGGTATCGACCGTTAATATTTATGCCTTTGTTTCGCCAATCCAATCTCTTAAATACGTCTTCTAATGCAAGAGTAAATAGCTTCGGAGAAATAGTATCTCCTTGTCTTACTCCTGTTTCTATTTGTATTTTATCTGTTCTTTGCTCTTCCGTGATATTAACCTGGAGCGTTGCGTGGTCGAAGATATATTTTAACAGGTTTTTGTATCGCGAGTCTACTCTTGCATTATCCATTGCGTTAAAAATGGCCCAGAGTTCCACCGAACCGAACGCTTTTGTGTAATCGATAAAAGTGAGGTAAAGTGGGACATTGTACTCGGTACATTTTTCTATGAGTGTTCGTAATGTTTGTATATGCTCTATTGCTTTGGTATTTATTTCTATAGTTGCCCTAATAAGCCTGTGGTCGCTTCCCGTGTTGAATTGGTTTAGGACTGATACGTCCTTTATAATATGTTTTTGTTGTTGTAATCGATTTCGTTTTTTGTTCTGGAATCGGGGCTTCTCCAGGTCCAACGTCTTTGTTTCGGTTTTTGAAAGAAAGTATTCATACAATACATTTTTTCACTTTGGAGATAGTTTATTAATGTTTCTCCTCTATTATTTGCTGATCCAAGTCCAAAATTTCCTCTGAATGGAATGTTATCGCTGTTCTGCTTTCCCACTTTTGCGTTGAAGCCGCCCATTAATAACGTAAAGTGTGTTTTTTCTGTTCTTCGGACCAGCGAGATGTCCTCGTATAATTGATCTATTTCCTCGTCGTCAGCGCTACTTGTGGGGGCGTATATTTGAATTATTTGAAGACTATATCTTTCTGAAATCTTCAATATTACATATATGACTCTAGGTGATATGGCCCTCATTGTGGTGACTAGGTGTTTGATTCTCTTATTTATCATTATTGCTGTTTCTCCTATATGTGTGTCGGTTTCTCCATTGTTTTGGTATAGTAGGTGGCCTGATTTTAGAATGGTACATTTTTCCTCTGGTAATCTTGTCTCGCACAGACCTACTATGTCCCATTTGATGTGTTTTAGTTCTTCCTCTAATTCCTCAAAGCGTTCAATAGAGCTCATTGATCTGATGTTGTAGGTGGCAGCGTATAGTTTGGTTTTATGTGTCCTACTGGGTTTCTTGGGTGGTCGCGAGTTTTTGCCTCCCCCAGAATCCGTGAGGCTGACATTTTTTAAGGTGTGGGATTTGGAGTATTCCATCCTACCCACCTGGGGTACTTGTCCATTTCGTTTTAAACTCGCCATACTTTAGGGGGTGTGATAGCCATTATCCTATATAACCCCATAGTGGACGTCCAAAAACTGCTACTGCCCCAGATATGATTGAAAAAGTCCACCGTATCGTACTGGATGACCGTCGAGTAAAAGTGCGCGAGATAGCAGACATAGTGGGTATTTTAACTGAAGAATTGGAAATGAAAAAATACTCGGCGCGTTGGGTGCCGCGGTTGCTCCCACCGGAGCAAAAGCTGAATCGTTTGAGTGTTTCTCGCGACCTTTTGGTACGTTTTCGCCACAATCCGAAGGATTTTTCGCCCGTTTCATAACCGTCGATGAAACCTGGATCCACCATTATACTCCCGAAACCAAAAAACAGTCCAAACAATGGACACACAAACGTTCTCCGCCACCAAAGAAGGCAAAAACGGTTTTGTCAGCAGGAAAGGTTATGGCAACCGTATTTTGGGATTCTCATGGAATTATCTTGGTCGACTACTTAGAAAAGGGGAAAACAATAAATGGCGAGTATTATGCCAATTTGTTGCAACAACTTAGCGACAAAATCAAAGAGAAACGGCCTCATTTGGTAAAGAAGAAAGTGCTCTTCCACCAAGATAACGCACCTGCCCACAAGTCTGCGATTACAATGGCCAAAATCCATGAATTGAGATTTGAGTTAGTGCCCCATTCGCCCTATTCCCCAGATTTGGCTCCCAGCGATTATCATCTGTTTCCAAACCTGATAAAATGGTTCCGCGGTAAGAGATTTTCGTCTAATTCCAAGGTGTTCTGCTGTAAATAGCTATTTCGAGGACTTGGATTCATCGACCTACAATGAAGGCATTGCTAATTTGAAATATGGTTGGAATAAGTGTGTTGAGCGAGCAGGAGACTGTATTGAAAAATAAAATGTTTTTGTTGCAAAAAACTTGCGTTTTCTTTGTTAGGCCACGTAGTTATCGAACCATCCTCGTAGTACGGAGCATGTTCAAATTTAAACGGCAATGTTTAAATTAAATTCTCAAGATAAAGATCAAGAAGACAAATTCAACAACTAAATTAATTAACGGTTGGTCGTGACTCTTGTTACCATATCCATTGCAATTGTTTCGCTACAATATTATTTTGACAGTTATAGTTATGATGTCGGAAAGTTATGTTAATTGTAGTATCGAACAGTGTATAATAAGCAAATTTCTTACGAACGAAAGCGTAAATTCGACTGAAATTCTTACATGTGTGACCATAATATGGCGATCAATGTTTTTCTAAAAGTTTGAAATGGAAGAACTCGAAGAACCTCGATTTGGAGTTTATGCTCCGCATACTATATCAAGCATATGATAAATGGGGTCTTAAAATCAACGCAAAGAAGTCATAATTCTTAGCAGTTAATTCCGATGCGATGTTCCAAATTCTAATAGATGATGAGATGTCGGTGAAACAAGTCGAGCAATTTAAATATCTAGGGCAACTATAACAAATGATGGGTTGGGCTCTGTTAAAAGTCAGAAGTAGAATTGAGCAGAGTAAAAGAATTATAGGATGTCTAAACCCTATTTGGCGGAACAGACATACATGCTATGCTATGGGTCAGAAGTATGGACAACTAATGCCGAAAATAGAAGGAAAATAGGGACAGTAGAAATGGACTACCTCAGAAGAAGCGCACGTGTGTCGCGGTTAGATCACGTTACCAATGTAGAAATTACAGGAGACGCATGCAGGCCGAAGAAAATGTAATAGACAGAATCGAGAGAAGAAGCCTCAAATGGTTCGGTCACCTACTTAGGATAGATGTTAACAGATGGCCTCAAACAATGTTCAAATGGACTCCTCCCGGGAGACGTATGAGGGAAGACCCCGAAGATCCTGGAATGAAGGAATGCGAAAAGCAATGGAATCCAGGGGTTTGGAAGAAGAAGCCTTAAACAGGGATACATGGCGGTTAAGGACGGGAAGGCGGCACATGGGCCGTATAATACCGATATATATATATATATA
>JABXWE010047761.1:0-10642 GCA_014611495.1 Limonius californicus
AATTTTCAAATAAAGTTAGAAGTGTAAATTTTGTGACGAATGTGTTTTATTATCCTAATAAACAAATATATTCAGTAATGAGCAATATATCTCAATTAGTATGAGTGCAAAAAGTCAGAATACCAAGGGGTCTGAGAGACCTACTGCGACTACTGGTGTCCAGATAAAAGGTGCGACTACTGGAAGGTTAAGAGGGATTAGTATTACTGACTTATGGATTACATCCTAGTGTTCAAGGTTCTTAGTTAGTCCTAGCCGCTTTATAAAAATACAAATGATTGGTTTCAACTATAATGGTAAGCGGAAAATTAAGAATCCAAATGAATTTACCACAACGACTGACTGTTGTTCAATAGTGATTTTGTCTTAAATACGCTCCATCGTATTCTATAAGGAGGATGCAATTTCACCTTAAAAACCATTGAAAATTTAGTGATAATCTCTAAAGTAGGTCACCATTTGCATTTAGAACCCTCATGAATCAATTTCACATAACAGTTCCAATCGCAAGCCAGATAAGATTTTAATGGGAGCCTCGTAAAAGTAAGGTTAGCCCTCGCAACAGCTATAGACCTAAGACGCTAAAGGGTAACTACCGATAATGAAAGTGGGTGGGCTAAGTTTTGGTACTTCATAATGGAAGGATGTAGTGTCCAACAAAACTTATTGTAAATGATCGTACCCTTGTGGGCGTTAGCAGAATTAGTAAAACGGCAGGACAAAGTTAACAACTTTAATCAACAGTTGGACGGGAAGTTTCTTCTCGTCTTTAGTATAATAAGATACAAGCGAAAGTATAATTATGTTTTAGGTTTCAAGAGACCGTTGTGCGTATTTGCCACAATAGTGACGTAGTTGTAGAACTTCAAGGCCCGTTGCTCGGTTTTCAAACAACATTATGTCACTTAGTATTGATTAAAATGCCATTACGTAAAACTGTCTCCAAATGATCTAAAAATTCCATTAACAGACAATACACGTACATATTTTTTAAGCAATATTTGTTGTTCTGAGTTACTGGCGTTTGAAGAATCTTCAGTCTTCGAAAAGTAAATATTTGCATACCTTGCCCATTTAAGTCTGATTAATTGTATAAAGCTGTAATAAATTTGATATTACACACAGATTTCAAAAGTTTCATATTTTCTCCTGAGAATAAGACAACAATATCCCTTCCAACGCCGTATATGCTACACAAATTCATGATTAGAGAACTATTTATTTTAAATTTCTGCTTAGAAACAGCTTTGAAATTGTTTAAAACCACGTAAATATCGATTTTGGAACTATCATGTTTTTGCCTGAGAATTTGATTACATTATACATACAAATGTAAACGGTAAACAAAATCCTCATTACAGCACGATCTATACTTAATTTCTGGTTGCAAACAGCTACGATGCTCTCGCCAGGGAATTTAACTAGATTTTCGTTTTCAACGCTGTATATGTTACACAACATCGTTATTATAGTACGATTTATAATAAACTTTTGCTGAAAACAGCTTTTCAAGTTTGTTTTTGTCTAATTCCAATGTCTACATTTTTGCATTAAATACGAGACCTAAAGAGTAACCTGCTATATGAGAATATTCTTGATATTTGAATAAATATATTATTACTCGTTTCATTCCCTTTCATACAAGAGGGTAATCTGCATCTACATACTTGCCCTAGTAACTGCTGTGTTTCAATGTGTATCAAATTGCTCTCTGTTCTACGTTAGCGCTGAGGAGAAGCACGCGGCAGATAAGAATGCCAATGCCTCAAGTGAGACGTAAAGGTTTTTAACTATTGAGACTAGGTAACATAGACTCAATCTCCTAGAAGCTACAATATTACAGTATATCATAACACATTTGCCTTGGACGATCCCATTCGCAATCATGAAACCTTATCATCTTTTTTTCCTGGGAACGAGGGGAAATCTTCTAAAGACTCTTAGTATTATCGGCTTACACCGTATCGGATTTTATGCCAATAAAATACTTCGACCAAACTTTCAGAGTGATCATCACAGAGCGGGAAGTGTGGTCCTCGGGAGGACCTTCATTCAAGAAAGGATCCCTCCAGTGGTATACGGATGGTTCGAACACGGAAGGAGGAGGAACTGCAGTGGGTGTCTATGGACCCGGTTGCACCATTTCCGAACCCCTCGCTGCCTTAACTACCATCTTCCAGGCTGAGGTTTATGCCATTAACCTTTGCACAAAGATAAACCTAAGGAAGGGATATAAAGGTGCTACAATTGACATCCTCTCAGACAGCCAAGCAGCAATAAAGGCTTTAAAGGCCCCCATTTGTGAGTCGAAACTGGTCTGCGAGTGCCTGAACAACCTCAAACAACTGGCAAACAGAAATCACGTTACCTTGTGGTGGGTACCAGGGCATGAGGGCGTACCAGGCAACGAAAAGGCCGACATACTCGCAAAACGCGGAGCAACGATGCCATTCACTGGACCTGAGCCTTGCTGTGAAATACAGAAAAGCCACATAAAACAAGCGGTCAAAATATGAGAGGAACAACAGAAATCCTCATACTGGCAAAATATTCCAGGACAACGTCAGGCAAAACAGTTCATCACTGTTTCGCAAAATAAAGCAAAACGTGCTTTGTCCCTCAGCAAGATGGAATTGAAAACCATCACTTTAAGATCTTTTTAAGATTGGTAAAGCTGAGGACCAGATCTGCCGCTTATATCACGAGGTGGCGGAAACGGCAGAACACATTCTATGCTAATGCAATGCTGCCTATCGACGCAGACAAAAAATTTTCGGAAAGGCAACCATGACACCTAACGAAATAAGGGACTCGAAGTCCACAGACATTATAAGGTTTATGAACAGCCTACAATTTCTCTAACAAAGAAAGGGCTCATAAGTTACAAAAGAACCAGTAAGGGTCGAAGTGACGAAAGGCATATAAAGGCCAAAGCCCTAACATCCAATAATAATAATAATAGTATTATCTAAGGAGTGTGTGTCTGTCCCAAACGCCTACCGACAAAGCCGCCCGTCCCCTTCTTTCCATACGCCTCAACGGTAGCGCCTTCCAGCATTGCTTTATTGGGGCTTACACCTTGTCTACCCACGCCCTGTATTTGCAATCACTTTTCTTTCCTAGCTTATTGCTCACCCAGCATTATATCTCTCTCTCTTCTGCTTGCATCTGCCTCTCTTCTTCCTCCTTGGTTTTTATTATTTCCATTACTAGTGTTTCTACTACCTTCCACTTCTCTTCGTTTTCGAGCATGTTAGGTACTATATTGTCAACGTTTAGGACTCGACTCGAATGTCTTGTATCGCCCGTTCTCTTGTTGTATGCCACCTATCACACTCTAGGATGGTATACTCTGGCGTATCGGGTTCCCCGCAGTATACGCACCCTTCACTATCAATGATCTTCATTCTATGTAGATAGATTCCGTAGCACCCGTGTCCAGTTAGGAATTGGGTCAGATGGTATCCCACTTCCCCGTGTTTACGCATCACCCAAGGTCTCACGGTGGGTATTATTTTTCTAGTCCCTTCTTGGGCTTATTCTTCCTCCTGTCTTCGGAAGGTTTCCTCTCTGGCCAGGTTCCTCTGTGCTCTTTTATTTGCCCAGTTTGTGTACGTATGATCTAACGCCAGCAGGTGGATGGGGATCGTTCCGGCAACCACTTGTATTGCCTTAGTTGATACCGTCCGGTACGGACTAGCCACTCTTATGGCTACTTTTCTCTGCACCTTCTCCAACATCTTGTATTTATTTGCTCGTACGAGGTTGTAAAGCATATTGGAATTCACTACCGAGCACACCGCTCTCCTGCGTCCGGCGCTGGCTCCACGGATGTTAGCATTAGTCGATCCAATTTGGACGCTGCCCTTCGGCCTTTTTCGTTACCTCTTCTATGTGGTAGCCCATATTCATGTTTTTGCCAAATGTTATACCCAAATACTTTAGGCTGCGATGACTGCCTTTTTCTACATCACCCATTTTAACCTTAACCGATTTTAGAGTGTTTTTCCCTGCAAGTATTATCATCTCCGTCTTATGCGGGGTTAGTTGTAGCTATTTTTCCTCCATCCACCTTCCACTCTTGCTTACTACCCATTCTATGTTTTCGTCGATCTCTTCCCTGTCGTTGCCACACACCACCAGTGCCAGGTCTTCTGCATATCCAACGAGCGTGCTGTTTTTGGACGTTTTAACCTTTAATACCTTATCATAGTACATTTTCCATAGTGTTGGGCCCAGTACAGAACTACATGTCATGTTCGTGCTTAAGCTTTCTCCCACCTGTATTCTTCTATTTTGTAGATAATTGCAGATTATCCTTATCAGCTACGGGGATACTTGTCTTTCCCTGAGCTCATCTATTCCCTTCCATGGTACAGAGTTGAAAGCATTTCGCACATCAAGTGTTACTAGCACTGCATATTGATTTGGATGTTTCCTGTTTGCTTCCTCTGCTATACTATGTACCCTTTGGATGGCATCCACAGTCGTTCTTCCCTCTCTTATCATCTAAGATTGTGTAAATAGTTTAAATTACTTCTTTTGGAGTGAAAGTTAAAAGATACGTATATTGGTATCTGGTAAAGTACCAGATTCCAATACAAGATTAAAACGAGCTTTTGGGAGAACGTGTTTGTTTATTGAACAGAAAAACGTATTTAAAGTATTGAAAGTATTAAAATAAATTACTGGGCCACTGTCTTGCTTTCCTTCAGAAACAGAACCACGAATTTCATTCAGAGTTGATTGCTTATGTAATTTTTGCAAATCGTTCTTTACAATTTTAATCTAAACAAACTATTATACTTTAATTAATGATTGCTAACTATTTTACTATCTGTCATAATTCTGATAAACAAACAGATTAACGGTGGCGAAATGTAAGTTATGCATTTTGTATATATGTGTAACTGTTAAGGAATTTTGTAAACGTTTACTCTTTTTAAGCCAGGATACGTTGCGAAGATAAGCGCAATGTCCTGCATTTCAATAATACAATTGTGTAAGCGTAAACTTGTGGCCTAAGCGGTATTTAAGTAATTAAAAGTCCGATATAGGTGAATGGTTATAGAATTACTATACATATAATCATTTCTGTTAACAAATACTGCAGTTTACACTATGATTTATCCCGGCGAAAGGAAAAAAAATCTAAAAACATATCAGACTAAATACTTCTGGTTTCTGACACTTGAGGATTGTGTATTTAAAAAATAGGTGTACTTTTACATTTAAAGTTTCTTACAAATCTGTCCACCCCCCTAATTCTTGGAAAGATATTTTTAAAGCCATATATTGTTTATAAATGAATAAAACGCCAAGTTCATTCCACTAAGAGAATGATAATATCCTAGGATAGTATGAAAATTGAAAACTTAGTGTCTACTTTGTATTAATCATTTAACAATTTTATTGCATAAAAGAGAGCTTCCTAACAATCATTGTAATGACGAATTTTCTGCCGAGTTATTAAAACCGTATTAAATCTTTGAATAACCTGATGGTGAATATTTCCTTGTTATTGAAAGTAGCTGTACAGCGAGGCCATTGTGATTATAAATTCTACTATGTTTTACAATTGAATTTTATAATATAAATTACTATTGCAAATTATTTAATTAATTCGGTTTTATTAACAAATAAATGAGCTGTGTCAAGATGTTATGTATTTTGTAAATATTCACAGATTGTTTCGACAATACAAGATAGTCCCGGATGTCCTTCCAATAATACAACCTGGCTGTGTAAACATAACTTTCTTCTTTGTCCCAAGAATTTTATTAGTCGAATATTTACAAATATAGCTATATAGTTAAAGCATTAAGTTCTAGAGTCTTATCCTAAGGACTAAACTGAAATAAAACTCATAACAGAGAGTTAAATTTGTATGGTTCCTGTATGACTTGAAACAAAAACCTTTACGGTAAGTTGATGATGCAGTTTCTTGAATAACTATCTCATTAGCGGGTCATCGTCCCTTGATGTAAAGTTGTGAAAAGCGGAAATGGAAGTCCGTTCAAAGCGCAATACCATTCATTATCAAACAATCGCGTTTAAATAATTACTAAAACTAACAATAATTAGTCAGTCGTCAGACAAATACACGTTGAAATTATTCTCCAAACGGTGCATCACGTTTTCCACGCCCATCACGCGAACAGCGGCAAATGAAACGGAAACCTTACAAAGAAAGAAAATAAATCAATAACAATTTAAATTTTAAAAGTAATCTCCTTAGGTATGATGAATCGCGGCAGGTTTGTCTGCCCTGACCGGGAATTATTTTTCTCTCGCAGGAATCAAACTGCAGGAAATGAAACACTCCTGCAAAAGCAGGAAATGGACTGAAAACTCCTCACCTCGACCTTTATCTTGACTTGAAAATGTTTCTATGTCTTCCATTTTTATTCCGCCTCTCAAATAATAGGTTTTTTTATTGTTGTCGAATCGATTTCTGGGGTTAAAGCGCGCATAATGCTTGAGTACAACAAATCCCCAGCAGAGAGTTTAAGGTATAACAGGGTTATTCATAAAACTATTATAAATGGAGTTTTAGCGAGTTTTAATGCAGCTTAGCTAGACCGTTTCAGCTAAAGAGATTAACATTTATAACTAACCGTATCCAACTTTAATAAGATTAATTAAATTGTACTGGATTGTATGCAAACTGGTTTTGTGGGCGCTATATTCCGATTTTCCGTTCAAAAAGAACGTGTGCAATGTTCGTTCCAGTGGAATTCGCATTTCTGCAACTAGTTATAGCTCCATAACTGTTACAGTTGCATAAATTGCTCGATTAGTTTATAACTCAATTGGCCTTTCAAACGAGTTTATTTTATAACAAATAGATAAGTATTAAGGTTACCATCAAACAGTAAAAATACAAATTTAATAACTTCTATTTCAACGTGTTTTACATAAACCTCAGAATAACAATAGAAATTTAAATTAAACAAATTGGAAGAAGAATATGAAGCAATATTGTTAAACGCTTGGTTCATCGTTAGGAGTTATTTTTCAAAATGTAACATATATATTGTTGTGTTTTGTCTAAATACTTAAATGAATAACAAATACGACTTTAAAGAGTGTGTAGGTACTTAGGTAGATAATGATTTATTACTTAAGTAATAAAATTAATTGTTGGTCGAACAACGCTTCGTAGTAGGATTACCCCAATTAAACCAATGTCTGCTCTGCAGTTGTCGTTGATTAAACGAACTCATTTAGAGATTGCATTTTCAGAATAAAGTGCAGCTTTGTATGAAAAATTTCTTTCTGGAATTTTATTTTATTAATAATACTATTATAATGCGTATTCGTCTTACCTTCCTTAAAATTCCTTTTAATTTTCTGTTAAGTTTCCTAATAAAGCAGCTTTTTATTAAATAAATAAGTAGCGTTTGTGTGTCATTTTACAGTCTTCAACAAATTGTAACCGTTAGGCGTCAGTAAACAGGGAATTATGCAGGGTGATTCTAAACAGGTGTGAAAAACTGAAATACATGTAGCTGAGGTTATTTAACCCTAAATCATCTAGAGATTTTTTTCAACTTCGGCACCGTTATGGAGATATAGGACTTCAAAGTTGCTTACATCAATTCATTAAAATGTAAATACATTTTTCGTGTCTTCTGTGATTGTGATAAACTTTATTGTTGTGGAAAGCTAACAGTCTAAGCTTAATTTTCAGAAAAATGTACAATTGAGTGTAAAAACTCGACGAAACCTGACCCAGAAGTGAAAAGTTGTTTAAAAAATGTTTTAAGTGGGGTATATCTTGAAAACTGGATTGTTAACCAATAATAAGTGTTTTTACAGCTTCTCAAAAATAGGTTTTTTTGAAAATCCAAATTTTAAAGACTGATCTAATAAGGTTTCCAATAAAAATAACAATTTAAATAAATAAATACAATTTCCAAATTGTTCACTTCTGATTTAGGTTTCATCCACTTTTCATACTTAATTGTACATTTTTCTTGACTGGAAATTAAGATTGGACTGTTAGCTTTTGAAACAATCGTTTAAAATTTTAAAATGAAAGTTTGGTAGTAAAAACCATTATAGTAAATGTAAACATTAGGCGAAATTCATAGTTCGGGTATACAATAAGTCAACAATTGCTGCAATGCGTAGAGATTTGCCTCGTTGGTAAGCGGGTTGATTTGGATGTAATGGGTATTGCACCAGCCATCCGTCTCGAATGTGGCGGCCTATCAGTCTTTCCTGCACTTTCAGTAGAAAGGAGGTAAGGCTGATTGATCGAAATGCCTTTGCCTGGAAGTAAGAGTCTTTACGGGGTTTATGTAGGAATATGACTTTGGACGCTCACCATGGAATAGGGACATATCCCATGGCAATGCAGCCTCGTAGTATGTGGTACAGAGGCCTAACTAGCATTTCCAGTCCTCCTTGAAGGAGGGCCGGGAAGATACCATCGGGGCCTGCAGCCTTGAAAGGGGCAAATGTTGAAATCGCCTATTTTGTGCGGTCAAACGTTACGACTTTAGAGGCTACTTTCCAATAATTAGTCGTAGGTCTAATCTGGGGAGCCTCCATAGTTGGTGTATTGTAGGGGCCCAGCTCCCTAGAGCCAGGAAAGTGGGTCTTCAGAAGGAGCTCTGGTACCTCCTCTTTAGTTGTACAAAAGTCACCACTGGGAAGTTGTAGGGATCCCAACCTGCATCGAGGTTGTTTGGCGAGAACCTTGCAAAGTCTTGCTGCTTTCGGCATACTTTCTATCCCGTACCGCAGGTTGTTCGTTTGGATCGTGTTCTTGTACCTTTGTTGGGACAGTTTATGGTGTTCCTAGTCATCCGGTGAACGGGTGCGTTTGGCTATGTTGAATAGTCTACGAGTTTCTTCGCGGAGCCTGTCCAATTCTAGGCTCCACCATGGGTTTAATTTTTTGGATTTTACAACGCGTAGAGGACAGTTTTCCTCGTACGATGATATAATAGCTCTCTGTGGAGAATCTACAGCAAGCTCTATTTCACCCGGACATTTGGGTTGGGCTGGTGCCCCATGTAGTCTACTCGAAAGGTCTTCTCGTAAGGACTCCCACAGAGACGGCCCTTTACCAGATCGTCCATAAGGTCAAAAAGGTGCTAACTCACGGAGAATTTCTGGACATTCATACATAACGTTGTCTTGGAGCGTGGAATCGAACCCACCATAGCTAGGTGGCTCGATTTCATGCTGAAACACAGAAACATCAAAGCCACGCTCAAAGGGGACTCCGTGGGAGCCAACAGGGAGGCGTTCTCTCGCCGCTGCTGTGGTACCTCGTGGTTGATGGACTCCTCCGGCGGCTCAACGAGCAAGGGTTTTACACTCAAGGCAGTGTTGGGTAAGTTACTCTAAGAAAGTAACTAAGTAAGTTAATCAGTTACTCGGCAAAAAAGTGACTAAGTAAGTTACTAAATTACAGAATTATAAAAGTAATTGAATAAGTTACTAAGTTACCATAAAGTAACTCGTTGTTTTTTAAGTTACCTTTTTTTAGGAGACGCTGCTAATGTACATGCAATTACTACCAACTTAATATCAACAGAAACACATATTTATAAACAATTGTTTATTAGCAAATATTCTATACGTGGGGGAAGGAACAGTCTTAGAGCTTAGAGGAGCTGGTTCAACGATGTTTTTGGGATTTTCCAAGGATTCTATTTTATTGTTCGTTATTATTGAAATATAAAGACGGTGAATGTATTTTCTTCTTAATTAGACACCCCCAACCTGCGCACAGGCGTTAGGAATGTACTTCCCAGTAATACGCTTACCTGATCAGAGAGCTTCTAGTTGTTAAAGGATTAAAGATTACTGGAAAAAGCTGTCACCACCCAAATAGGATCCATCAAATATTATTTATTATCGACTAAGTACACGAAGGTATTCCTGTGTTCGGTATTAGCATTTGCATACTAAAGCATTAGAAATTTCAACAAATTCTTCAGCTTCAGATATAATTTCTTAAATACTACGCATTAAAATCCGAACATTTTAAAATATTTTACATTTGTAGCATGAAAATGTATCTTGTCATATTAAGTCACTAAAGTTACTAAATAATTGTAACGTGTTATAGTTACAATTACTGAAAACACAAAAGTAATTAAGTTGCTATTAAGTTACTGAAAAGTAACTAGTTACTAGTAACGAGTTACTTTTACTTAGTTACTACCCAACACTGGACTCAAGGCTATGCGGATGATCTGGTTATCCTTATAGCCGGTAAATTTCTCGGCACAATAAGCGGGGCTACTCAAGGTGCCCTAAATATTGTGCAAGACTGGTGTAACAGGGATCAATTGTCGGTCAATCCATTAAAGACCGAGCTGGTCCTGTTCACACGAAAACGGAAGATGACAGGTTATAGGGAGCGCTCTGTCTTCAATAAGTCACTTGACTTGACAGGTGAGGTAAAATATTTAGGCGTTATCCTTGATGCTCGACTAATCTGGAAAAGTCATGTGAAAAGACAAGACAATGGGCCTGCGTATCCTACTGGACGTTCAGGAACGCTTTAGGCAAAACCTGGGGGCTGAAGCCTAGAATCATATTCTGGTTCTACACAGCTGTAGTACGCCGGTTGCTAGCATACGTCACCCTTCTCTGGTGGCCACGATCCGAATTGACC
>JABXWE010047763.1:0-18828 GCA_014611495.1 Limonius californicus
GAAATCAACAATCATCTTAATTTCCATGTCAACCACCATCAAATATTTCTTATTAATAACCCAAAACTTTGATCATTAAGTTAAAGAACAAATATTAATATTAAAACCGTATAATATTTGTAATTTGTATTACAAATATGTGCTATTAATTATATATATGTGAAATGCACTTCCGATATAGGAAATTAATTTTTTAGATATCTGCAAACAAAAGCTCATATTTTAAATTCTATGAAATCTTTCTGATCACATTGTAAATGTAAAAGTTTATGTGAAGGATTTCTGCATTTTGTATTTCTGTATTTTTGTTGGTATGAATTATTTTTATAGTATCACCTTAGCTATTATTTTATCAAGTCCTAGATAACGGAATGAAAATACATTAATTAAAAATATGTGCCTTATAATTTTTCGAGGTGAAAATCACTATATAAGGCCACAGCGACAATCTGTGACTTTGACTTTCGGTATGTAGTTTTAGTTTTTAATATGTGCTTCACATATTAGTAACATATTGTAGATAATATCGTAGTAACTTTATAACTAGTCAAATTATTAATTATGTAATTTAAATAGGGAGGGTGAATTTTAAAAGGCTGATATTTTTGTATTTGGAATATTACCCTCAGCTTTTTAAGTACTTGCTTGCTTTAAAATAGGCGACCTCATGTTGATAAATGAAGAATTTTTTCTATAAGCTCCTAGATTTTTAAATTGTACTAAAAAAAATGTTTCAGCTGAAAACAGTAAGTGTTTTTGTACCCTGCGAAACTATTATTTCAAGCGTGAAAAATACACCATATATACTTATTTTGAATACAATTTAGAGTGTAAATATATCGTAGATAAAGCTGTATTAATATTTTCAAACAACTTTCGCAAAACATTATAAATGTTTTGGGGCAGCGAGGAACAAATCCAGATTAATACAATGTATATGTGCAGTAAAATGTTTTACTGTGTAACTAAATTTCTCTCTAATGGTATTGGCTGATCTGCTTAAAAATGACAATTAATTTAAACTAAGAATATCAGTGTTGTAAAAATATGTATTGTGCTTCTACTTTCAGAAAATAATTTTAAATGTCACTAATTTATTTCAGATGTGTTTCACATATAAATAATTTATTTCACATATGTTTAAAAAGTCACGAATGCCTAAAGTAGTTTTAATTCTAATTTCACCCGCTCTAATAAAAAGTAAAATGGCTACCCATATAGGAGTTTTGTATTAAGGAATATGAAATGGAACTTTTCTAATTATTGAGTTTTATATGTACATATTTTTGAAAGACTAAACTTTTTTAAATAATGGCTATAAAATGTTATTTTTCCAATTTATTATGCAAATGTTAATGATTATGTACTTTCTTATGAGGAATCACATAACAATTTTTGTAATATGTGTACTTACAGAAATGATTTTATAACTTGATATTTTTGTAGCCCATTTTAAACTTTTCCACAAGACCTTTGTGAATTCCAATTGTTGTTTGACAAAATTTAAATGCGAATCTAACAGGGAATATTTATTTTTGTGGTTGTATTCCATAATATTATTTTGCGTTATATCTTGGTAATATGATACCCAAAATATTCTTTTAGTATTGGATAACTACTTAAAAAGTATTAGGTAATAATTGAAGACCTAAAGTAAGAAAGGTGCTAAGCGCCAAAAACACAAATTCGAGTTATTAAAAAAACATTTTATTAAACTCTATTTGTTGAGCATTGAGCTAGAACGTAAACAAACGCTTGAGAGGTGCGTTGATTTACCAGATGTGTATTTACGTAATATTCCTTGCGTTTCTAAATTAACGTTCGCGCCGTCAGAATTCTTTTGTAGTAGGACGTCCCCTACGATTACACATTTCTGGAACAACTTGCTCCATTTTAGGAAAAAAAGCACCAGACACTATACAAACGCTCCGAAAATCGATAAGCACTGCTCAAAAAGCACACAAACTTAATCCGGTAATTACGAGTGCAAAGTAAAGGTTTTGAGCGTCAATTACTCCTTAAGTAACGAGGCATTAGCGTTATCTAGCGTAGACCAATCACAGCGCGCGCTCGGGTGAGTCAAACACGTGCGTTTGTTGACGTTCTAGCTCAATGCTCAACAAATAGAGTCTAGGTTAATATTTCGATACAAGGAAAATTAAACTAGCCAAACTACGTAAATTATACCGTTGAAACATCCTACCGAGAGACAACCTTAAAAACTGAATAAACAATAAAAAATAATTTTTTCTAACAAAAACTCAGAAAGCAGTTACGGGGGGGAGGGGACGGTAGTGTGAATGATTGCAAAAAAAATAAAATAAGGGTTCATTCCTAAGTAAGATTGCTTTTTTGTCTTCATTGATTGGTTTCTTGATTGCTGGTCCCAAAACTGCCCTTCGAATATCCAGCACACTCTTTACTTTTTTAAAACTTTAGTCTTTGTCCAGATCTTCCGAATACCTCATTTTTGTTAAAATTACAGTTGAATCTTGAGTTTCATATCTTAAAGCCACCACTTTACTAATATTTAGTTTTGAAATATTTATAATCTCATCTGCAGCAGCTTCAATATTATGGAAATCCTATTCTTCCATCTCCACTACTTGAAAGGGTTTTGAGACTTGCTGATTTGCCAACACCAATAAGGTCTGATGGAATAAAGGATTCATGACCCGTTTTCCATGTTCGATTTAAGCGAAGTCGAGATCACAGCTCAAAAAGCTTTAGCCGCTCACATGAGATTTTTGCTCAATACTTTCAAAGACACCAAAAACAGGAATGTAAACACTGCCATACGGTTTTTGTATTGCCCGCAGCAGTTATCACTATATAATACGGTGTTTCTTCTCTGTAATGCCCCGATTTAAACTTTTTAGAAACACGAACTTATTTCATTGCCACCACGATTGCCAATGCTCTCGTTTCACATGCACATAATAAGTTGACCCATATCCTCTAATAGTACACAAAAATTGTAACATGACAGCTACCTTAAGTAAAACATCTCCGAACGGGTGAGAATAGGTACAAATAGTACCTGCTCTGGGTCCATCGATAAACAGCAAGTATTACCTGCAATTCTCTAGGGCTGGCAGATGTCTTCCTTCATTATACTTCGGGCTGTTTCAGTTTTGCAATGATGCAAATCTAACTGCACTTTTGCAGCTGGGCTTTCTTCATTTTTAAGTTTAATTTTGCAGTTTAGTAAGTCGCACGTTTTGCAGGTATCCGTTCTTACTCTTTTGAAGGATAGGGTAGGGAAATCTTTTTGAAATACTCGTTAATAGAAGCTTTCTACGATAGTACTTTCTGGATGCCTATCCTTAAAATGTATATAAGGCCGTCCTATATTCGAGTCAGGACTCAGATATACTTTAGAGGTTTTGTTTGGTGAGTAATGGCTCACGTCTTATGGGATTTTTCACTAACTCCCTATTGACAATACCAAATTTCGCTGGAACAGTTCTGGTTTTTGCATCTTTGAAAATAGTTTGACCCATTTTCTTCTTTTGAACTAACATAGCCAGCCTTCTTCGAGTAACAGCAAATATATCTATAAAGGTATCTCTGCAGACTTGTAGAATGTCGCCTTTCCCATTGGGAACACTAAACCACTAAACGTTGTCTACGACTTTGTTCTGGTTCTTCATATGTACATGTCTTCTGCGTCTTGCATTACTTATTTGAATTAACCCCCTAAGGTAAGTTAGTTGAGTTTCATATGTTTGGTTGTAGAAAGCCGTAAAAAGCTGCAAGTTCTTTTCGTGGGATAGTGTCTTCCATTAAAATTTGCATTTGCAAGAAGCCTACAAATTAATGACAATAACAGAACCCTCTTACGCAGAATGTAAAGAGAAAAACGGTTATTCTAAACTTACCGTTTCCTTTGGCTTCTTTCTTTCCGGTTGTTTTACATTCTTCAAAGTATCATAAGCTTTTCCCGTCACTTTTAACCATTTCTGTTCTTCGGAAAATCTACCCGTTCCTGTTCCTTTTTTATTTTCGTTCTCCATTGGCGAATTATTACATTTTATTGCACTAACAAATTCTAGTAATTCGTCAGTAAATAATATTAAGCTCAAACAATCATATATTATTATTAATTACGCTTTTTGCGGGCCTTCAGGCCTATAGCATTTTTATCGTTTCTTTCCACTCTTTCCAGTTCTTAGCCTTCTCTCTCCAATCGACTATTTCTCTGTCCTTCAGGTCTTCTTGCACTGCTTCCCGCTATTTCTTCCCCGCTTCCGTGTTCCCTCGAAATTTCTCCATGCTATGTCCTTTACCGTTCTCGTTTCCTCCATTCTTCCCATATGACCTAGCCACTGTAACCTTCTGGTTTTAACTACTTCCATTATTATCGCCCCCTCGTATTTTCTGTATAATTCTGCATTTGTTCGTCTTTTTCCCTCCTAGGATTCTTCTTGACATTCGCCTTTCCCATGCCCCTATCTTTTGTTGATCTTTTTTTGCTTAGGACCCACGTTTCACTCCCATAGAGCACGATTGGTTTTATTCGAAACTTAGATTTTCGTGGAATATTCTTGCATTTTAACACTTTATAGAATGCACCCGCACTCTTATTACTTTTGGCGATTCTTCTTTCTATCTCTCTTGTTTCGTCGCACTTGTTATTTAGCACCCCTAGATACACAAACTCCTTTACATTGTCGAAATTCACTTGTTCACCTCTTCTTGTTTGTAATGTTAATCTTGGTTGTTCTCTATCTTCATGTCCTGTATCTATTCTCATCACGTTTGTTTTTTCCTGGTTTATCTTTAGCCCGTATTCTTTGGCGGCTTCCATTAGCCTCGTTGTAACTTTTTTTAGTTGTTTTTCAGTTCTAGCTAGGAGGACCACATCGGCACATCGTCGGCATACGCGATGCATTGGTATGAGTTGGTGTTTATTGTCCCTTCTCTTCTTAATCCTGCTTCTCGTATGATCTTTTCTAGCACTAGGTTGAATAGTAGGGCTGAGAATGGGTCGCCTTGTCTTAGTCTGGTGTTCACCGTAAACTCTTTTGATATCCTGCCCTTTATCTTTATTTGGTTCGTAGTTGTATTAATTTGCTTGGGATCCCCAGGTCCTTCATGGCATCGCATAGCTTTTTCCTGTCTATGGAGTCATACGCTTTTTGGAAATCTGTAAATAGTATGAAGAAGACACATGTTATGACTGAAGAAGATGGAAGCTGAGAGCGGAGAGGCGGTACCAACCGTAGAAATCCGTTATATATATATATATATATATATATATAAACAGTATGGATAGGGGAAAGCGAGAGGATGGCCAAGAAACAGATGGAAGGCGGAAGTGCTGCAGGACCTGAAAGACATGGGAATAAAGGACTGGAGAAAGAAAGCTATAGATAGAAAAGAATGGAGGAAAATAACTCGTCACGGCCTGTGAAAGCCTTATACATAGATAGGGGAATGTTTTACTCATAGCAGCTTTGCATTGTCTGTTTCAACAGGAAAATTTGATCTGTTGTACTTCTACTCTTCCTAAACCCTCCTTGGTAATCTCCTATACTTTTTTCTGCGTACGGTTCTATTTTCTGTTTTATCAAGGTCAATATTTTTTTGTAGACTGTGCCTAGTAAGGCTATACCTCTATAGTTATTACATATTGTCCTGTCCCCTTTTTTGTGTATTGGGAGTAACAGCGCTTTGTTCCATTTGGTCGGCATCTGTTCTTGCCAGACTTCTATTATATCATGTATTTTTTGCGTCAGGATTTTACCTCTTTTTTTTATATTTCCCGCTTTATTTCGTTGTGACTCGGGGTTTTTCTGTTTTTCATTTCTATTACTTTTTCTACCTTTTCATTTGTTGGGGGGTTGCTTTCCTCCTCTTCTTGTCCTTCTGTTGTATCATTTTCCTCTATCACATCTGTCTCCAATCCCTGCATGGGGTTCAGCATTTCTTTGAAATATTGCCTCGATATTTCCAATTGTTCTTCTTCATTCCCTATCCGGTTCCCTTCCTTGTCTTTGTAAAATATAGGGGGCCGTTTTTAATTCTCCTTTTTCTTTCTTATCTCTTTGTTTCTAAAGTTAGTCTCTATTGTCTATTGTACAACCATAATCAACACTATTTACAAAAACTAGCTGATGTTTACAACGAATAATATTACAACACTGGCGCTTAGCACCTGTCTATCGTAACAACACTAGCACATACCCATTCTGCCATCTGTTGTCCGCAGCTACAACACTATTATTGTGTTGCAACTTGGCCCGTTTCATATATTATTCTCGACGGCATATAGTACCTTTCTACAGTAAAACCTCAAAAAGGATTTTTGCGGCACTTAGCGCCTTTCTTACTTTAGGTCTTCAATTATACCATTGCCATAGGCAGGTTGGTGTATTCACAACTTATATTTCAGAAATGATCATTACAATTTTAGTCTAGTAACTATTGCCTTCCCTTCTGTTTTGGAAAGTTGATTTCAAAACTGACAGTTTGGTGTTCTTCCTCAATCTTACTTACTATGCGTGATTAAAATTTTAAATATAAGAATAATTTGTCAAATTTGGCATCAATAATTTTTTACTTTTGTTGTTATTTACACTGTATTGCAGAACCAAAATATGCGAAAAACGGACTTTATTTCCCCAACCTATATGGAACAGCAGGGACCTATACAAGTGAACAGTGGCAAAATATTAGAACATTTGTTATTAATAAATAATAGACAATTTTTTCCTTGTAATACATTTTATAATTTTATTATCATACCTGGCAACAGAACATTAGAAATTGAGTAAGATTAATTCAATAAAATAATGTTCAATTTTATATAATGGCAAGAAAAAGTGAGATAACATTACATTAATATCTTTTTGAACTGTACTTTATCTAAAATACAAGCGTAAATACGTAATTGTGTATTTATTAAATTTTGTTCATCGAGGTTATGTAAGCCCTCATTGCTTTGAAAACTTTTTGAGGTTAATGTTGACTTAAAGTCTAAATTTATAAAACAGATTCCCTTTTCATTTAAACTCGAGCTGCAATTCTATGATTGGATACTATACAGGTTTTAAAACATATTGCAAGAAAGAAACAATTGGAAGAAACAGGAGAAAAGGAAAAATGGAGCACATTATCTAAATTGCTACCCAGTATTTTTAAAAAACAAAATCTGTGTAGTCAATTATAAATTATTAAATATTCTTACCGATTTGTTTTTATGAACCCAACTGTCCAAATTCATTCACTAACAGTTTACATTATAATATGGATATGATATACAGTATGTTTTACAGAAAGGGGCCCCACGCTGTAACTTCTTTATTTTTTTTTCGGCTCTAGTAAACCGCATACACTATTACACTAAAGGATCCTTTCTTCTATGAAATTTCATGGTTTCAAACTGAAAATTTCGAATTAAAGGTAGCAGTAAGTGAGATTCCTAAGCTTCTGAAGTAACATATCTACTAATTCATTAACATTATTCACTTTATCATGTTTAATATACATAAAATAAATATCACTTTGTAAGTTGCAGTTGAAATACCAACTCTACCACCTGTTTAATTGCAAACAAAGAGCATTGTTGTTTTTCTTTCTTTTCAAAAAATCATAATGTAACCCTTTAAAAGTTTAGGCAGATGCAAAGCAAATAATATTCTCTGCCAGATTAAATTGAAAAACGGCATCAAACATTTTGTTTGCGGAAATAGTGTAAACTACTGTATTTTTAAGAATTGCACTATACATTTTTATGAAGTTGTTAAAGTAATATAATAAGTGCATAGAACTTCGAAGAAAGTGTTAATGGTATTTAAAAACTTTTCTAATAATTTGCTAATTGTGTACATTTTAATTGAGAAATGACATCACTCTGTATGTATTTGTTGTGTATAAGAGTGGTAATGATTTTTATAAAAATTGATATGCCATCAAAACAATACAATTATTAACTAGTAGTAATACTATTAGACAACTATTGATAGATAAGGTATTTATTGAAAAATTAAATATATATATATTATATTTTGTGTTGTACATATCGTAGCACAATAATGCTGTAAGTACGAATATGACTACTGGAAAAAAACTAAAAAAAGTAGCATTATTTTAAAAATATTTTTCCAGTAGTTAAGATTTTAAGCAAATATCATCTGATAAAATATAAAGATTTGAATAAATACATGGTAATACACAAGTGGTTTACTGTTCCCGTGTTTCCCACATCCATTATACATTCATTGTGGCAATCTACAGTACCGGTGCCAAAAGTTATCACTGAATATAAGTGAGGTGTAAAAGTGAGCAATCCACAATCATCACCAATTGCACTTTCTCATTTTACCAATGTGCACCATGCAGCATTGCCGCTGTTTGTATAAAGTACGAGTGGCTTGCGTAGAGGGCAAGGCTTTGGTCGATATCCATCCATTGTACACTTTTAGCATCATCTCCGGCTTGGAGCGGAAACTTTCCCACTGATGTTCCTTCTTCATCATGAAAATTTACGGCAATTGTTTCCATCCATGCATTGTCTGTGTTGCGTGGATCATCAACATAACCTTTGTACAATTCATATCCAGATCTAAAAAAATCTGCTACCATTTTTTTAACTATTTCCAACTGCCCTAAAATAATTCATAATATAGTACGTTTTCTCTGTACTAATTTAATTCTATAGATTGTCTGATACAGCAGGCACACTACAAGGACTTCCAGAATTGTAAGAAATAGGTTTCCTCCAAAAGATGTTTAGTTTGCTAGATATGATGAATTAAAAATTGATTAAATACCTTGCTTAGAACAGGAACAAGAATTTAGAGATTAATGTTAAAAATTACAAGAAAAATTCAGAACTTTCATATCAGTCTGAAATTCGTGGCCACTTTCTCAAGGTTAAATTAACTAAAAGCTAAAAGGAAAAATTATTCAATTCTCAAGCTATATTCCGAAATAATGAAATTACTATCAGCAACTCCAAGATTAATATCAAAAACCTTAAAATTTGTTATCCAAATCAGAAATCCCTTTTAGAAGTTGAAAAGTGTAGAAATGAACGTGGAAAATTCCAAGGCTAATGTTGAAAATTTCCGTATTTCATCAATAATAACCAATACAAACTAAGATTATGAGATTAAATATCGTAAATTCCACGATTAATGTAGAAAATTTAAAGAATTATTGAAAATTTCTATATTGAAATTAGAAATACCTTGTAAAAGTAGAAAAGTTTCGAAATGAAAGTGGAAAATTCCAAGGTTAATGTAGG
Source organism: Limonius californicus (assembly GCA_014611495.1). Classification (NCBI taxonomy): domain Eukaryota; kingdom Metazoa; phylum Arthropoda; class Insecta; order Coleoptera; family Elateridae; genus Limonius; species Limonius californicus. Next base: position 9,254 of record JABXWE010047763.1, read on the forward strand.
AAATTTCTACATGGTATTAATAATTTCCAATGAAAACTAATATTACATGACTACAGTCCAAAATTATGAGATTAAATACCGTGAATTCCACGATCAATGTTGAAAATTTCAAGATGTGTTGAAAATGTACATATTGAAATCACAATACCTTGTAAAAGCGGGAAAGTGTTGAAATAAATATGGAAAATTCCAGGCTAATTTTGAAAATTTCCATATGGCATCAATAATAACCAATACAAACTGAAATTCTGTGATTATAGTCCAAAATTATGAGATTAAATATCGTGAATTTCACGATCAATGTCGAAAATTTCAAGAATTGTTATTAATTTCAATGTTGAAATTAGAAATACCTCGTAAAAGTATAAAAGTTTCGTAATGAAAGTGCAAAATTCCAAGGTTAATGTAGGAAATTTCCACATGGAATTTATAATTTCCAATAAAAGCCAATATTCTGTGATTATAGTCCAAAATTATGCGATTAATTATCAATGAATTCCGGGATCAGTGTTGAAAATTTCAAGATATATTGAAAACTTGTACATTAAAATCCGAAATTACTTGTCTAAGAGGAAAAAGTTCGAAATTAATGTAGGAAATTCCACAGCTAATGTCGAAAATTTCAATATGGAATCAATAATATCCAATAATAGGCAATATTCTGTGATTATAGTCCAAAACTATGAAATTAAATATCGAGAATTTCAAAATAAATGTGGAAACATTGAAGATATGTTGAATATTGCGCTTTAAAAATTACAAATTCCTCTTAAACCTGGAAAAATTTCGAAATAAATGTGGAAAATTCCAAGGTTAATGAAGAAAATTTCCACATGGCATTTATAATTTCCAATGAAAGCCAATATTACGTGATTACAGTCCAAAATGATGAGATTAAATATGGTGATTTCCAGGATCAATGTCGAAAATGTCAAGATGTGTTGAATATTTAAATATTGAAATACCAATACCTTGTAAAAGCGGAAAAATTTTGAAATAAATGTGGGAAATTCCAAAGCTAATCTCCGAAATTTCCATATGTAATCAATAATTTCCAATAATAGGCCAAATTCCGTGATTACAGTCCAAAATTGTGCGATTAATACCAATGAACTCCGGGATCAATGTCGAAAATTTCAAGGTATCTATATTGAAAACTTGTGCATTAAAATCAGAAATTACTTGTGAAAGTGGAACAGGTTCGAAATTATCGTGAAGTTCCACATCTAATGTAGAAAATTTCCATACGGAATCACTAATTTCCAATATTCTGTGATTATAGTCCAAAACTATGAAATTAAATACTGAGAATTTCAAAATAAATGTTGAAAGATTCAAGATATGCTGAAAACTGCGCTTTTAAAATTACAAATTCCTTATAAAAGTGGAAAAGTTTCGAAATGAAAGTGGAAAATTCCATGGTTACTGTAGGAAATTTCTACATGTCATTAATAATGTCCAATGAAAGATAATATTACATGATTACAGTCCAAAATTATGAGATTAAATATGGTGAATTCCAGGATCAATGTCGAAAATTTCAAAATGTGTTGAAAATCTAGATATTGAAATCACAATACTTTGTAAAAGAAGAAAAGTGTTGAAATAAATATGGAAAATTCCAAGGCTAATGTTGGAAATTTCCATATGGCATCAATAATAACCAATAGAAACTAAAATTTTGTGATTATAGTCCAAAATGATGAGATTAAATATCGTGAATGTTACGATCAATGTCGAAAATTTCAAGAATTGTTGTTTATTTCAATATTAAAATTTAAAATACCTTGTAAAAGTAGTAAAGTTTCGAAATGAAGGTGGAAAATTCCAAGGTTAATGTAGCAAATTTCCACATGGCATTTATAATTTCCAATGAAATTTAATATTCCGTGATTACATTCCAAAATTATGCGATTAATTATCAATGAATTTCGGGATCAATGTCGAAAATGTCAAGATATATTGAAAACTTGTACTTTAAAATCCGAAATTACTTTTCAAAGTGGAAAAGGTTCGAAATTAATGTGGAAAATTCCACAGCTAATGTCGGAAATTTCCATATGGAATCAACAATTTCCAATAATAGTGATTCTGTGATTATAGTTAAAACTATGAAATTAAATACAGAGAATTTCAAAATAAATGTTGAAACACTAAAGAAATGCTGAAAACTGCACTTTTAAAATTACAAATTCCTTGTAAAGGTGGAAAAGTTTCGAAATGAAAGTGTAAAATTCCAAGGTTAATGTAGGACATTTCTACATGGCATAATAATTTCCAATGAAAGCTAATATTACGTGATTACAGTCGAAACTTGTGCGATTAAATACCAATGAATTCGGGGATCAATGTCGAAAATTTCAAGATATATTGAAAACTTCAATATTAATCAAAAATTCCTTGTAAACGTGGAAAGGTGTGAATTTAATGTAAGAAATCCCAAGCCTAATGACAATTTCCACATGGTTTTAGTAATTCCTGATAAGTGCTAATATTTCATGATTATAATCCAAAATTGTGAAATCAAATATTGTGAATTTCAAAATCAATGTCAAAAAGATATGCTGAAAACTTGCACAAATGGAAATTCTTTGAAAAAGTGGAAAAATTTTGAAATTAATGTGAGAAAACTTCCAAGGCTAATTTCAGAAAAATTTCCATTTGGCATCTATAATTTCCAATAAAAGCTAAAATTACAATACTTATTGAAAACTTTCATATTCAAATTTGAAATTCCTTATAAAAATTTTTGACCATTAATGTGCTACGACTAACATCGGAAATTTCGATATTAAAGCACAAACTTCTAAGAAAATTGCAAGTCTTACAAAATGGTATAACTTCTGAAATTATAGTCCAAGTAAATATGTTTTGAAGTAAAGAAGAGCACTTTCACACTTTTGACTATTTCCAATAATCAATAAAACCTTCAATTTCTTACCATTACGGAGATCTCTGTAGTGTACCAGCTATAACAGCCTGTATATTTTGTAGATATCTAGAAATTTATTAGTAAAATGATATATCCATACCTGGTGTACTTTCTAACGAATTCAGTGCTTCTTCTAAGAATTCTCTCTGCAAAGTAACAGTAACTTGTTCCCCGGGATCAACCATCCCGCCTGGTAATGCCCACTCTTCGAATCCCTACGTTGTATTGCACAAAACTGTAAGATTGGCCTACAAATTAACACATGTATTGCTATGACTTGATTATTTGATACCAGTTACAAATTTGTTGAAGGATCCATTTGGTTTCTTCCATCGTCGTTACGTTTCCAACGGGTTACCACCGGATCGGCTGCATGATTGGGGCCCCACCGACCAAGCACTCCCCGGCCCTTGAGACCAGTACGACCTTTCGGATTTAGGGGCCTACCTTCACTTACCACATAATTGCTAATATGACTTTTTCGATTTATGCTACCATCCAATTCGTTCCATTGTGGATGAAAACTGGGATCTTCTAGAATTAAATAAATATGAGCCTATGCTGTTATCTTTTTGTGTGTAATTCTCACCTATGTTAGGGTCTGCCCAGGGCTTGTATCTTAAGCTAGGCGAATTATATTCGTCGGGGTTATAGTCGTTAAAGGCAGCGTTCCATGGCACTAAGTTGTCAGGAAAAATTAGTCGTTTTATGGCCCCGAAGGGGTAGTAATTTGAACGGCACTTGAGGTGCACCATTCTCTTTATAAACATAAAATAATATTTTTTTAAATCAATTTTTGAAACTATAAATAAACCCACTGCTAAATTACATCGCTATTAGTTTGTTTCTTGGAAGTAATAAATAATGCGGGGAGTAACGCTAATTACAATTGATTGATATGTCGCGCGGGGGTAATCATAATTAGTTTCCTTGTTACATAATATTGACTAAGTACAAGCAAAGAGCATGTAATTATTAATTATATGCTCTTTGGTATAAGGTCATATGCGTCTCTAACATATATAGTTTCCTCTCTTGGTATAACGGTTTTTTTCTCTAAGGAATATAACCGTGTTGCTAATATTTTAGATCCTGCTCAGTCCTGCTACGGTCTACAGGCTGTACACGCTCCCAACCTAGCTCCAAACAATTGGTTTGGGGACCCATTGAACAATTTCGTTTCAATATCATGTATAATTATTTTCTCTTAGATATAAAATTCTTCTTTTTAATACGAATATTATTTATCTCTAAAATGTACACGTTTTCGAAGCTTGCATGTTATATTTATAAAGGAGGCGACACCGTTACAAGCACCCCAGATGGGCAAAATTCTTAGTTAGGGTGTACAATGGGCCAAATGTGGCCTAAGTGCATAGAGATGCTTGGAAAACCGCGTCCTAGATCTCCCTCTTTCAAATCATCATCATCATCATCAATTACCTTGCCAGTTTGAGTTGGCTTCTGTATTTGCATACTGTGTACGAAAAATATAGTTTTTTATGCAAAATTGATGTAATTTATGCCCATGTAGACTTGGATTTGACATTAAGTACATATAAAGAGGATATATTTTGCTATTTAAGGGGAGGCGAAAGTTTTCAATCAATAAGAGATTTTTATTTAGCTGGAATAATTCTGTTGAAACATTCGTTAGGAAAATTATATTTTGAAAAATTACGAACCGGAGGCAGAAGTAGACGGTAGTATTTTAAATCTGTGTTGCTAGGAAGCTCTCTCATATATAACTCGGCGATTTTTTTGTCAAATTCCAGTTTCAAAATTAAGGCTATCGAGATTATTTCGTTCAAAAAGGAATTGAAATAAGTTTGAATTTTTTTAAGTGCTTCTATTACTAGACGCAAATAAGTCGAACAGCGTACCGTGGAAGTAAATTCTTGCTTAGACATAAAAAGTCGATTCAGAGTGAAAACGATTATATATCTACTACAGAAATAATATATGTTTTAGAAAGAATGATTGTATGTGTAAGAGAAAACTGTTATATATTTTAAAAAGAAATAAAATATTAAGATTATTATACTGCTAAGAGAAAACTGTATATTTAAGAAAGAAAGTGTAATATCAAGAAGACAATATAACCGTATATTTTATTTTATGGAGTAAGAGAAATACTAATTTTGTCCCATTCGGCTCTTCATCGATTACCGTGTAGTTCGAAGTAAAAATATGTCGTTACATATAATGTCACACTACGTTACATATAAAAAATAATACATATAATAATACTAATAGTACAGATAAGGGATCTATAGACGTATGTTGCATATAAGTTGGATCGATCGGATACGAAACGAGGAAGTAATGGTGAGAATGAAGAAAGACAACGAAATTATTCGGACGATTAAATTAAAACAATTGGCATACTTCGGACACATAATGAGACACCCGGAAACCTTACATCATACACATGTACATGGATAATACTACTCCATAAGAAACTAGGTACGTCACTGTTGTAAGGATCCCAACAAACTTTTTTTTATCTGTCTCTTGCCGTTGCATGACATCCAATAGTGTTGTTTCACTTGTACCCTTTTCAATATTGGCGCTCGCCCAGTTGCTGTTGACGTATGGCGAGAATTACACAAATTAAACTGTCAGTGAGAAAAGTCACAAGAACACCGCATAACCTGCAAATGTGGAAACGTTTTGTGTTATTGAAATTTTTAATTTTAATCTAAAATGGTGCGAAAATGCGTTTTGCAGTGCTCCTCAATCAAGGAATTGTTTGTTTTCATTTCCGTAGACGTAGGTAGAGTGTTTATACTTCAAAAAAGAATAATTCGAATGATGTTCGACCTTTCATCAAGAGAACATTGCCGACCAATTTTTCAGAATAATCGTATACTAACGTTAACATCCGTGATTAAAATCGAACTGACAAACAAAATCATACAATATAAAAACAGTGACTCACATTTCAGATATCAAGATTACAGCTGCCATCTATCTTTGTGAGGCGCAAAGTACTTAAGGTAAGATAAAACCAGTGAACTGAATAACTATATATAGAATAAAACGGAGCTGGATATTTATTTGTGCTTTTGTATATTTCGTAATTGTTTTTTAAATTATGCAATCCTTTATTTGTCCCCAACATTATAATTTCCATAATCGAATTGTTATTTTATGTTAGCTTTCAGATTGGTGCTTAAAAGTCAAATTTCAAATGACTTTATATATTTCTGCTGTAATTGAAACTAAAGTAATTAATTAAACCTATCAGAGCTTGGGTTTTTAGAAATACGTGATGCTATAGTTAATCGAAACAATTATTTTGATATCTCAAAGCCGCATCTCAACTGAGTTACATACAAACTTAGGTAACACTTCTTGTTCAATTTAGAATTGCTATGTGTATATAAGAAGCGAAAACTTCAATGGCATTAAAGCAGCATATTCTGCAGTTATGTTGATTAAATGTCTTTGTATGAAATATATCAAGGTTTGTCAAGCAATTAAAATTGTAGTTCTAAGCAGAACTATTTCGGCGTTAAGAATAATTTTAAAATAATTACTTTAAGGGACTATTATTTAAAATCTCCTCCCACCGTGAAGTTATTTTCTTACCTCTGGGTGAGTAGGGAGTTTCTTCTTTCAATTTTTGTGTGGCTGTACTGGAAAGTGACAGCAATTATTTCCTGAACATAACCAAACAAAACAACTTTCTGTCGATTGTGTGTAGGTAAAAATTATAATGGAGTGTAAGCTGCTGAGGGCTCTGGATGCTCTCCCCGAAATGAAATGTCCTCGAAATATACACGAAATGAATAACGATACGATGGTGTTCCAACAAAACGACTTATTTCCTGCAGCTTTTCCGTGTATGGAAGATATTCGAAGGCAGGGAAAACTGTGTGATGTTGTACTGAAGGTTTACTATAGTGCAAGATGTTCTTTACTGTTTTGCTAAATATATTTTTTTTTGTGCAGGTTGATGATCAATCGTTCAGTGCTCATAAAATAGTGTTAGCTTCAACGATTCCATATTTTCACGCAATGTTTACAAATGATATGATAGAAAGTCGGCAAAATGAGATTATAATGCAAGGAATTGAAGCCACGTAAGCTGATATTTGTGTTGTGTAGAAGTATTGTTAACTGACATTATTTGTAGTTCTTTAGAAGCATTAATCAATTTTGCATATTCTGGCCGAGTACTTTTGGACAAAAATAATGTACAGAGCATTATGATCGGTGCTTCCTTTTTGCAACTTAATAAAGTAAGAGATGCTTGTGCCACATTTTTATTAAAAAGGTAGAATTTCTATCAACAACTAAATTGAATATTTAATTTATTAAATTTCAAGGCTTCATCCACAAAATGCAATTGGAATAAGACAATTTGCGGACACATTAGGATGCACCTCTCTTGTTGAGTCTGCTAATAAGTATATAGAGCATTGTTTCCATGAAGTTTCCTTATCTGAAGAATACCTAAACCTTCCATTACAAGACGTACAGAATTTACTGACCCGAAACGAGCTCCGAGTTGAAAGGTACCTAATTAATGCTTTTCTTGCTGTTTGTTTTATTAAACGATTGAATGTTAGTGAAGAACAGGTGTTTGAAGCATGCATGCGATGGGTGAAACATAGTGAAGGGAGAACCAGCGATCTTCCGCAGCTATTGTCGCAAGTGCGGTTACCATTGCTTTCCCCTTTATATTTAACAGATCGTGTAGCCACTGAAGAATTAATTCGAACTTCTCACCAATGCAGGTAATTAGAAATAGTAGCCATGTCCATATATGAGATCCAAACCAATAAAGAGAAAGATGAAATATCTTTGTGTCTTCAAAATTAGTTATTTGAATTTGTAATGAAATTACTGCTATGTTTAGAAATACTTTCATAGCATAGATGAGACAATACATTAAATCTAGTTTAGCTTTATAGGGTGATTCTGTATCAAATCAACTAGTGTTTGAACCTTCACATCATCAATTATAATCAGATTATGGAGATATGTAAAAATGCTAATTCAGGAGAGTCTAAAAATTCTATTAACCCAATGATTTCAGTCATAACTAACTACCATATTGGTAAACGAAATTCCTAACTTTAGTTGTAGGAATGAAGCTAAACATTTTTTTATTTGAAATCCCAAGTTGAAACTTTTCACGGTTACAAAGAGTTATAGTGTACATACAAACAATTTTTTTATCATATTATCTTGACTTTCAAGAAATCCCAGAAACGTTTTTGATCAGGTAGGTGTATATTAAATAAAACTTAGGCAAGTTATATACACATTTCATATTCCTTAAAGTAATCATCTTTTAAATAATTTGCAGAAGACACCTTCATTTATTTAAACTAACAACCACATGTTTGAGATGGGGAAATGGTATTTCAAGCCTTCAAATTTGTATTTTACATATCGCTATCATTAAAATAGGTAATGTCAAGGTTCAAACTTTGGTTGAAATATGGAATGACCCTAACTATAAAGCTGAGAAAATTGTGATGTGTTAGTAAGCATGTACAACTTTGAGTAAATTAAAATAGAGATATACGACAATTACTGTTTGTAATTTTAGAGATCTTTTGGATGAAGCTAGGGTGTTTCACTTAATACCAGAACGACGTCACTTATTGCAGAGTTTTAGGACCAAACCGAGGGCTTGTGAGATCAGGGGCTACATTTATGTTGTTGGAGGACTGAACAGACATGGTAATTTGCAAAATGTTTTCTTCTTCATTAACATATTTGATAAACTACTTAAAGTTGTTTGTGAATTCCATGAATTCCACAAGGTGTGAAAAATGTAGAAGCAAATGTAGTTTAAAATAATTTCAAAAAAGTAGATGGAGTTTATTTAGTGAGAAATTCTTTTTATATTGCCATTATTTTCCCAAATATCGAAAAATGTTAGCAAGGAAAATTGTAGGGAATCCTGTTCTGCATAATCTAAAATTAATAGGAGATATAGAGTGTTTAGTTGAGTTGGGTGAAACTAAACTTATATTTTTTTAAATGCAACAGCCAATATATTACATTTTTTAATTCATCATACATAAAGGATTAATGTGATATAAAGGTCTGAACCATAGCATTTCTATTTTATTTAAATGTTTGTCTATAACTGTCACTAAATTTGTTATTGTGCCTAATAAAGCTAATTAGTTCTAATTTGGTGAAAGTGTTTATTGTTGTTTGGTCTTCTAAATTACTTGGCGAATTACAACAAAGCATGACATACTGTACAGGGTACTAATTTCCATTTATAAGTAAACAGCATAACAGAATTTGTAATTAATGTATAAACTACCAATGAACGTTCCAATATTGCATTAATTATATACTTCTGGTAGGGAACATTTTATTTCAAATTAGAGTTAGTTTAATGAAATTTTATTTTATGGGATAGTATACAGGGAATTGTTCTTTTTAGTATACATTGCCTATGTATACTATTAAAAGAAACGCGTCAAATTCGCCTATTGTGTAGGCAACCAACTATACTGACAACTAAAAAGCAGGAGCAAACGTCACCAGTTGTGAATTATTTGAGTATGAAGGTTATGTTGATACAGTGTTTATATTAAATAAGTATTTCACCCTGTATATAGGACGCAAATGATGATACTTATTTGTAAATTACAAAAATCGACAG
>JABXWE010047764.1:0-12849 GCA_014611495.1 Limonius californicus
ATACCTATGGAGACATGGGAGGACTGGGCACGAAGAAGGGGGGATATCCGAAGAGAGGTAGGAGGAGTGTGCGCACTGGCTGAAGGGTCCGCTCAAGAGTCGACTGTGTAGGGACAGGATCGCGAGGTGGAGGAGGCAGAAAGAGGGTGAGGAGGGGGATGGCAGAGGAGAGGGAACGAAGCAAGTACCAGGGGAAAAAAGAAAACGATGGATATCTAGCTGTCAACGGCAGAGGGGAAGGTTAGGGATACGAATGAATCAATCCAGACTCGACCTTCCAACTAAGTGATAAAACAGTGGTATTCAGTGCGGTACATATTAAGTAGTTAATTAGTCGTTAGGACACTAAGATAGGAGGAACCGGTTACCTTAAAACAATGGCCAGTTGGAAGATACGAACAAGGTGAAACTTTGATACCAGGGTTTATTGGGGTCAAATGCGTAATCGCCTAACGGACAGTGTAAATACGTTTGGGAGTAAATATTAAGTAGGTAACTAGTTATTAGGAACCTAAGAGGTGTGCAATCAGTAGTAACCTTAGAACAATAGATAGATGTGAAATAAGAACAATGTGAAACTTTGATACATAAGTTTATTAGGGTCAAATGCATAATCGCATAACGGACAGTTAAAATAAGTTTGGGAATAAATATTAAGTAGGTTATTAGTTATTAGGAATCTAAGAGATGTGCAATCAGTAACCTTAGAATAATAGATAGATGTGAAATAAGAACAAGGTGAAACTTTGATAACAAAGTTTATCAGTGTCAAATACATAATCGCATAACGGGCAGTTTAAATAAGTTTGGGAGTAAATATTAAGTAGGTTATTAGTTATTAGGAATCTAAGAGATGTGCAATCAGTAACCTTAGAATAATAGATAGATGTGAAATAAGAACAAGGTGAAACTTTGATAACAAAGTTTATCAGAGTCAAATACATAATCGCATAACGGGCAGTTTAAATAAGTTTGGGAGTAAATATTAAGTAGGCTATTAGTTATTAGGAATCTAAAAGATGAGCAATCAGTAACATTAGAACAATAGATAGATGTGAAATAAGAACAATGTGAAACTTTGATACCAAAATTTATTAGGGTCAAATGCATAATCGCCTAACGGCAAGTTAAAATAAGTTTGGGAGTAAATGTTAAGTAGGTAATTAGTTATTAGGAAACTAAGAGATGTGCAATCAGTACCCTTACAATAATAGATGGATGTGAAATAAGAACAATATGAAACTTTGATACCAAAGTTCTTAGGCTCAAATGCATATAGTTCATCCTAAAGATTCTGTCCGATATGGAATTAACTAAACCAAACCCAAGATATATCTTGTTATATATTTTTGCTTTCACGTTAGAGGCAGCTGCTTATTATCTCGGTTGAGTTAAACGAAGATGCAAATAATGCGAATGTTTATTTAAATAAAGGTAAAACGACCAGCTTAACACTGGTACAGAATTATAGGGCTCTAGTAACATAAAAACTAAGTACCGTACGGATCAAATTTACTTGAAATCTTCAAACAGGGATTATCTGCTTTCACTACAGCAGCTCCCAAACTGTCAACATTTTAATTTCGTTTAAACACGAAACTAAAAAGTAAGTTTTAACAGTTTGGGAGCTGCTGTAGTGAAAGCATATAATCCCTGTTTGAAGATTTCAAGTAAATTTGACCCGTACGGTACTTACTTTTTATGTTACTAGAGCCCTATAATTCTGTACCAGTGTTAAGCTGGTCGTTTTACCTGTATTTAAATAAACATTCGCATTATTTGCATCTTCGTTTAACTCAACCGAAATAATAAGCAGCTGCCTCTAACGTGAAAGCAAAAATATATAACAAGATATATCTTGGGTTTGGTTTAGTTAATTCCATATCGGACAGAATCTTTTGGATGAACTATACCCAGACTACTCGGTATTCAGGTACTACTGTCCACATACCGAATAATTTTACTAACCAGGCCATTCGGTATTGGAATAGTACGGTTATTCGAACTATTCGGATACTGCTTCGGATTCGGCTCATCGAATAATCTCACATTCGTTTACAACTGGCTGAATACTGTATAGTTCAGCTGACCGGATTTTTCAATATTTAGGTAATACTATCCGGATATCGAATAATTCGAATAGCTGGATAATTCAACATCGGCATGTACGCTTATGGGAACTATAAAAATACTAAAGAATTCGACTAACCGAACTATTCGACATTCATAGCTAACCGAACTATTTGTTTTCGCGTATTACTATCTGGATACCGAATAACAGGATTTCTACATTGAGATAGAACGATTATTCGAACTATTCGGATACCGAATAATTCTGTTAATCAAAATATTCGTCATTCGGCTACAAAGATCTGGATATTGAATAGTTCGTCTAACCGAATTATTTGGATACTATTGTGGTATACTGAATAATTTTACTAATCGGATATTCGATATTGGGATAGTACGATTATTTGAACTGTCCTGATACCGCATAATTCAATTCTACATTCATACTTAATTGGATTATTTGGTATTCCTGTACTACTATCTAGCTGAATAATTTTACAAATCGGATATTCGGTAGTGGAGTGTATGGATGTTCAAACTATTCGGATACCGAATAATTCGGCTGACCAAACTACTCGACATTCGGCTAATTATCTGGAATCAGTACAGTTCGATAATAGGACTATTTGGTATTCGGGACTATCTGATTACCTACTGAGTAATTTTACTAATCGCACGGTAAACAGTAGTGCGACAGTATATTTATTCGAACAATCTGTATATACGATAATTAGGCGAATCGGACTATTCAGTATTCAACTTCAACTATCTACTGCAATAGTCTTATACTACTGCTAAGATACCGATTAATTCGTTTACCCGGACTATTCAGCATTCAGATATGACTATCCGGTTACCGAATAATACGATCAACCAGACTACTCGCTATAGAGGTAGTATGGTTAATCGGGGTTTTTGTGTTAACTGAACTCACCTACAGATACAAAAATTAAAAAAAAACAAACCTTTAACTTGAATTTTCCATTTAATTTGGTACCTACTAGAAATACACGTTTTTCCCTAACTCACAATTGATAATTGATTTTGAGAGACTACAATTATTGAATTATTTATGATACCTAAATACAACAAAAAGTAATTTCAGCCCATCCCTATCAATTGTTAGTAAGGTTTAAACTGGTGATTATGTTACACAATTTTATTTTGATATTTTTATTTCACTTGAATAATTTTTATTATTTCAATGTTAATATAAAAAAATCAGTAACTATTATTAAACTTTATCTTAAATGCGCAATTTGGTTTCTGAGACAACACAATACAACTCTAAATATGAGTATTATATCCGCATATTAGGACAATGCAAAAGAAATGTATAACATTATTTGGTTCGTTTCGTTTAAAGTTAAAGAATTATTTTTAGGTATCGCATTAGTGCCATTTTAACAGTGTCGTGGGAAATCCAGGAATGTTATTTAAAACATTTGTTTCTATAAAAACTGTTTCGTAAGAAAGCCTGGTAATTAAATAACTCAGTAGGTGTGGATATACTAGTCAAACTGTATAATATTTAAAAATTCAAATAATTAAGTTAACGGCAGTATTTGACATGGGATAATATAGTTAGTTGAATTATTTAGTATCTAGGTTGCTTGATTAGATGGATATCCGATATCCAAATACATCAGTAATAAAATTATTCGGTAGCCGATTCAGTTCATTTAGCTGGTTATTATGTATCCATATAAACCGACTAGTCCAATTATTCGATATTCGGATAGCTCAGTTAGCTGGTTATTAGATATCCGTATAAACCGGTTAGTCGAATTATTCGGTATTGGGATAATTCAGGTAGCTGGTTTAATCGGTATCTGGATAAACCGTCTAGCCGAATTATTCGGTATCCGGTTCAGTTATCCGGATAATCCGGTAAGTCGAATTATTCGGTATTCGTTGATTCAAGTAGCTGGATATTAGGTATTCATATAAACCGGTTAGTGGAATTATTCGATATTCAGATAGTTCAGTTAGCTGGTTATTAGGTATCCGTATAAACCGGTTAGTCGAATTATTCGGTATTTGTTAATTCAGGTAGCTGGTTTAATCGGTATCTGGATAAACCGTCTAGTCGAATTATTCGGTATCCGGTTCAGTTATCCGGATAATCCGGTAAGTCGAATTATTCGGTATTCGTTGATTCAGTTAGCTGGTTATTAGGTATCCATATAAACCGGTTAGTGGAATTATTCGATATTTGGATAGTTCAGTTAGCTGGTTATTTGGTATCCGTATAAACCGGTTAGTCGAATTATTCGGTATTCGGATAGTGCAATTAGCTGGTTATTATACGAATACGACATTTGTGTTTCATTTCATTATGCATTTGTTACTTACTGCAATTCAATGAATTTTAACTGGAAGTGTTTACCAATTTGCTTGTGCACATATGACATAATTAAATAATTGATTAGAAAAAATTGCTGATGGTAGAAAGTACTCACTAAGCAACTAGAAAAGTTGGATTACGTCATTATTTCAGACAGCAGCTACAAAAATTATGAAAATCATTAGAAAAGCATCACAACCGTTGGAAAGTTTTTGGGATATACAGCAGCTAACAACTCGAGGGAATTTATTTCAGAGTTTCGTTGCACTTTATATAGAAAAATATAATATCATGAGTAAATATTACGCAATTCATTTTATACTATAATTCAAGCTTCTATGTTATTAATTGGTTCTTGCTCTTATTCGTTGAAAGGCATATTAATTAACAAGTAAATATAACCTTATTAATAATTTCTCAGTTTTTATGTGTTAATAATAATATATTATATAAAAACTGTTAAAATTATTAATATTATTATAGTAATTATAATGTGATTAATATTAATTAAGCTTACATTTTGTTCAATAGTTTCTTGATATCTAGTATTCATTGAGTACTCTCTTGTAAGATACGTGTTTTTATTATTTTATTACTTTTCTATACCACAATTAGTGTTATAAGAAGGTTGTAGTCTGTCCTTCAAAAGATTTGGATCAAGTGGTTTTGTCTCCGCCCTGAGTAATATAATCATCTACTTTAAAGAAACCTTAATTATTTAAATATTATATATACTAATGAGACATCAGCACTTAAACGTTTAAAAATGTAAGAATTTAATTTCTCAAATAGCTTAAACAACGTTGCTGTTAGAAAAAATTCAAATAGCGTTTTGTTGAAACAAGGTATAGCTTTACTTTCATGAAATTTTACCATATTGTTACCTACGCTATAAATTTAAGCGTAAAAAAATATAAATACAAATAGGTATTAAATAGTTGTTGAAATATGAACAAAAACGCCCTCAGGTGTTTATATACATATAAAGTTGTGTTCGTTACAAAAAGCTAACGAATATAATTATTATAATAGAGCGTTGGCATTATTTTGACGTTGTTTGGTTAGCTATAATGTTATGGCACGCATTTTGGAAAGCTACTGTATATTCATTTTAACTAGAAATCAGCAATATCTGAATATAAAAAATTCAATAATAAATACAGCGAATCGATTATATTTGTAGTTTGATTTAGAAATTAATTACAATTCCATCGATTTAAGTATGCATATTTGTAAAAGGATACCTATTACCTACATTAAATATTAATTAGGTGAATAATTGAAAAACTATTATTATTTTAAAATTCTATTCCTTTGACATAGTTTAAAATACTTCAACATTTACCTGTTGATTGGTTAAATTTGTTTTTTATTTATTAATTGGTGCAACATATTTATTAGACATCTATCAACATACTATAACATTTTTGACAGCTTCCTTTTTCTGTAGACTTACAGATTATTTAAATTCTAGTACATGGGATCATTGGAATTTTGCATTCTAAATCCTCAAAATATGTATGCAGTTATGTACTACAAAATAATGAAATATACACTTAAAAAGTCCCTTGGCAATTCTAGAATATGGATTTAAAGTCAATTTCTTAGAGATAAACAGGGTGAGTCGGGATGAAAGTACCAAATTCCGGGAGCGTATTCTACACATCAATATATGTCAGAAAAACACACGATTTTTATTTGTTTTCCAATTACATCGTCTTAAAGGTTTTCTAAAAGTGACAAACAATACCAGACATCTACTGACATCTGGAATATGCAAATATGGTTTCTGCAAAGGAAATGCTAGAGTTACTGTAGAAGAATGTTGTCAACGGTTGTCTTATGTCCTGTTGCACACATAACATCGGAACGTGTTCGTGAACAAGTGGAAAACATTCCTGATTTAGTAGAAGAAGGCCCTACAACTAGCTCACGAAGAAGTGTCACGCTACTTGAAATTCTTCAGGAAGTGCGATTCGCACACTACACGAACAAGGCATAATTCCATACCACATACAGCGTGTACAGAACCTACAGCCGGAAGACTTTGCTGGACGCATAGAATTCTGTCGACTGCTAATCGTAATTTATTTTCACGTATACTTTTTACCGATGCTACATATACCTGTAACAGTGTCAAACATACCCTTAACTCTCCCCGACGTTCTGATCAAAATCCATACAAAATAGTCAATTTTCAGCATCTTTTTTCGGTTAACGTTTAGCGTGGTATCGCCGGTAATCATTTAATTGGCTCTTTTATTCTTGAGAATCGTCTAACAGGAGAACAGCACTTGGAATATTTACGAAATATGTATAAGGGCCATTAGAAGATGTTTTTTTTAAACATAAGAAATGTTATGTACTACGAGCAAGATGGGGCTCTTCCATATTTTTTCCGTTAGGAAGTATTCGAATGGAACGTTTCCAGGAAAATGGATTGGTCACGGTGGTCCAATTAGTTGGCCGCCAAGGTTTCCAGATGTCACACCATTCGACTTTTGTTTGTGGGGCTGGTTGAAAAGTGAGGTGTATAAATCAAAGGTGGACAATTGAGGTGTAATAATTCGTCGTACTGTTTAAAGGAACATCCAGGTGAATTCGGGAGAGCAATAAAAGCTGTTCACTAACGAGCCAAAAAAGTCTGGGGGTCCATGGAAACATCTTTAAAAATGTATTATAGTTTTAAACTTTAAGACGCTGTATTTCAAAAACAAATAAAAATGTTATGACAACTTCTGTGTTTTTTAGTCATATGAATGTATAGAATACGTTCTCGGAGTTTGACACTTTCCTCCCGACTCACCCTGTACTAACATTGTATTGTTTTGTAACAATCGAATAAATTTCATGGGTTTTATAAAATACATTTTAACTTAATTAATTACTATTCGTAGCACCCATGCAATTACTCTATTAAGAACAAAAAAGTTTCGTATTTTAAAAATTTTCTTTTACTTAGAGTGCTTTATCTCTGACGAGACGTAGCGATCTTTTCTCCTATGCCTATGTTGCGCGTTTAGAGTACCACAGATATAGAGGACCTACAGTTTAACGTACTCCAGAGAAGATTTACTAGGCAGAATACCTCGCTGGTTTGCCATTGCCTTGCGAGGGAGAACGGCCGTTAAAAATCCGATGTTCCGGTACGGGAAATTGAACCCAGGACCTTCAGCGTAGAAGTCCAATGCGCTAACCTCTAGCCACAAGATGTAAAATGGAGTATATTTAGTAGCACATATTTATATAATTTTTTTCCAATGTAAATTAATCCTAAAAGATAGCGTAAAGTGTGCCCCAAAAACCCAAAATTTAAAGTACCGATTTATATTCTCTTACAAATTTCCATGTAGAATGAATATTTAGAAATATAATATTCTATAGGGTTCCTTACACACATATTTACAATTACACAAAAATCCACTCGTACTTACTGTTTTACAGGATACAGTGTAGGTTAAAATTATGTGCTTTGTAGAATTACGCGGTCAAAATTCTAGCTTATAGGAACTTTACTTAGCTTAGTAGTCATCCATAAAACGACTAATAAAATAATTTTTGTTTTGTTATTAGAAAATGTATCACGAAAGTACAAAATAAACCCATTCTAGTTCTTTCGCTTCTGAGAAGATCAAATAAACTGTTTCAAAATATATTTTGTCTCGTTGTCCCATTATCATATTTATTTCTAATGAAGGTCATATTGGATATGACCTTGAGTGGAAAAATTATTTATAAATTCAAAACAGCTTTATTCATATTAATAATTAATTACTCTGAAAGCAGTGTCTAAGGTGTCCAATCAGGGTGCCCTTGGAAGGAATCCATAACAAGAACGACTGCTAATTAATTTATTTTTCTTACTTCTTCACCTAAATAAATAATTGAGGACTGTTTCGTTTCCAGAGTAAGTTTCGATTAGCGTGGTTATATTAAGAACGACTTACTAATTGACTAGAATATGTACATCTCGATTTTTTACTGTACCTATATGAAATTAGAAAAATAACATCAAAATCGAAGAGAAGAAATAAAGATAAAATTCAGCGAATGCAAAACTTTTTAAACATGACAGCACCGACTGTTATAGGAAAATAACGAAGTAACAAACAAAAATACACTAAAATGTTTTTAATTTACTATATGTAATTAACGTTGATTTCGAGCGTATTTTAAATGCTGAACTTTTTTTTAACAATTCTTTTGACCAGTTCAGTACTTATTGCTATTGATGGTAGTGTTAAATGAAGTTTGCCACAGTATACCGCACTAATGAGGACCAGTAGGCCTCCGCCACTAGTTTTTATTTTAGCACTAGATTGTATTTGCACGTATGATTATGGAGCACCAAGTACACGAATACTAAGTGCTGAACTTAAAAATATGTTTCATAGTACATAACGTTGTACTCAAATGTACACTCTTAATATTATACAAAATACTTTAAGTATTAAAACAGAAGTCGAAAGTAAACAACTAATTATCATTTAAACTATCTAAATAAACTCAATGCACATTTCTAATCCATTTCAAGCAACACATGCTCCTAAATTAATTAACAAGAAAATAAATAATGTTACTGTTTTAAATATTCATAATATCCAGGTGCATCAACAAAACAAATTAGTAAAGACATACATCAAACGGACCTTCTTAAAAAGCAAAACAAGAAATACTAAGGAAGCTTAACGTATTTGTAATTCAATTAAATTAAGAAAGTTTTTTTTATACAGTGTGTTTTGTTTTTTGAAAAAATATTCCATATTGGTGTTAAATTTTCTGGTAGAAGTAATCCGGTAATATTTTATGGATAAGCACTTACGGTTTTCCTCTCCCTTAAATCTTTTTCTTCTTCTCGTATACTTTATTATTTGTGACATTCAGGGTTTCTTAGGTCTTCCCCTTCTTCTTTCTTTAATCTTCTTCCTTCGAATATTTCTCTCAAAGTACTGTTTTCTCTAGATCCATCCTTAATATTTGTGCCTACCAGTTTAGTTGTCTTCTTCTGCATTGACTTCTGATATAACATCTCTCTTATTTTTTCATTCCGTATTCTGTTCCTTTTTGTTTACCAGCTATCTTCCTTAAATATTTTATTCCTTTAGCTATTATTTTGTTTTCATGCTTTTCCTGAAGTGTCCAGTTCTCGCAGGCGTGTAAGACAGTTGTTACTATTAATTTCACATTTTTCTCTATTCTTTTTTCCCAGTATCGACGTGTTTAGTGCGTAGAAAATATTTTTCCTTCCTCGCTTTGTACTATTTTTCCATGCTCGGCGATTATGCTTCCCAAATATTCATATGTTGTAACTCTTTCCAGATTGATCCCTTTGTATTTTATTTCTCTATTTTGGTTTTTCTCTTTTCTATTTATTGTTTAACTTTTATTGATATTAACTTCCATTTTCATCTTCTTTATTTTTTCCACCTGTAGGTCTCCAAGGATGATATGGAGAGTGGTTGCGGTATGCGCAGGCTGTCGCTAAGCTCCTTAGGGATATACTAAAAATAATGCATATTAGCGATTTTCTTATTTGAATAATTGCAGCATCTATTAGCACACAATGTACCATTTTAATGACACAAAGTTTTGTCACAAAATTATAAAAACCAGCTTAATATAGTAAAAGTAGTTATAAACCCGGTTAGTTATTTGGAACACGATTTGTATTCTGGCTTGGCATCACAAAGTTGTATAGGCAGTAGTGTGCAATGTCACATCCACTCTCTATAGCATCCTTGTTAATCCTGTCATTCTCTTTTTTTTTGTTTTATATTATCCTTTCCATGACTACGATAAATACTAGCTTTGACTATACAGAGTTAACTTTATATAATCAATGATACTAGTGAACTTGGGCTGTCTCCCTGCTTTGGTCCTCCCTTCATTACGAACTTATCGATCTCCCTCCTGCTATTTTTTACAGTTCCTTTTACTGTTTTTCTAAAATCAGTAACTTCATAATATTTTGTTTTTGTAGTGAAATTCAAACAATCGCAATAATTGCACTTATTGAAACCTTAAAAAATGTGCTTTAAAATAATATTAGAACCCCCCCCCCTATTGTTCTGTAAAGTGTGACGGTAGCTCAGTTAGCAGAACTTTCCCTTTCTCGGAAAACATCCATTATGACTTAGTTTCGCTTCCCCAGTATTACTGTATAAAAATCTTGTGCTGCAACCCATCGTACATAATTCCCCAACGCTCTTTGCAATCGTGGGGTCTCAATACCTAAAACACCTTCTCCGGAAGTTCTATCGTTCGAATTCAATGTTAAATCGTAAGCGCTTAGAAGAAGCATGTGGCAGAGTAAAGGTTGCTGCCTAGCGGTAGGACGAAAATTTGTTGCATGCACGGTGTAGGCATTATTGTTTGTTTGGTCTTCAGACATGCCTCCACTGTTTTATGGTTCTCTTTTGCCCCTTGGGTGGTATGCCATAGATAGCCTGCTTGGGTATCTCCCGTTCTATTGACGTGTTGCTTCCATTGTTTCCTGTACTGTGTGATTTGTGCGCATATTAAAAAAATTCCTACATCCCCTTTATATCAACAATTCTCAAATCCTCTTCTCTAGTGCGTCGTCCGATTTTATGCAGGAATTTCATTTCTTGTGGTTTTCTATTTTCTGTGTCCCACTCCCGTATAGTAGTGTTGGCACATGCATAGTTTTATAAAACTTTAATTTGGTGTTCCTCTGTGCTTGGTTTTTTAGCGGTAGTTATACAGGGTGTTCCATGACGTGAGGTCACTACTTCACCTACGTGTAGGAGAGGTGAAAAGAAGTCGAAACTAAAGAGTGGTCATTTTCTCTAAATCGACTATCAAAGAAGTTATGGCCTGTTTTACTTAAATATTGAAGCAGCCGAAACAATAAATAATATTAAGTAGTATTTGATACAAACTGTCTACGTTACTATGGAAATGATATTATTTACTTGTAAATATGTTAAACAGTAAAGCACCTTAAAGTTGATTTCGCTGCTTGCGTTTATTAACAGTGTTGATAATGTTTACTTTTACAACGCGAGGGTACGTTGATATCCATTACATGTACGGTTTTTGTGATAGAAACTCGGTAACAGCTGCTCGAGAATATGAGTTGAGATTTACAAATCGGCGACTACCAGACCGACGAGTTTTCCTACGTGAACACAGAACTTTCCCGATATCATGGACTGAGCGTCCAATACGGCAAGTACTAGGCAATGAGGACAACATACTGCGAGAAACTGATAAGAATCCCAGCACCTCTGCTCGTCGTGTATCTGCACAAGTTAATGTACCACGAACGCGGGTTTGGAGAACATTAAAACGTCATGGTTTATATCCAGCCGGTTCAGCCCTCTTACCTACAGATTTCGCTAGTCGTATGGAATTTTGCCGCTGGATCATTCAAAATGAAAACCTACCTAATAGAATTTTCTTCAAGAATGAAGTAACATTTACGAGGAATAATCCATTCTTGGAATTTGGAGCATCCACACGAAATCAGAGTGTCAAATGATCAACATAGGTTTTCAGTGAATATCTGGTGTGGAATTATTGATAACATGCTCATTGGTTCATTCGTTTTTGAGAACCATTTAGCCGCCGACAGATGTTTAAATTTTGTAGAAAATCATTGGGGAGGATTGTTAGATGATGTCTCTTTGGCAATCAAACATGGTATGCGGTACCCCTGCGCACTTTGCGTTACGTGTAAAACAATTTTTGAATGAATGGTTTGAAGGACATGTAATTAGTAGACGAGAACAGCACCCCGGCCCGCAGGATCTCCGGACTTAACTTTTTTAGATTATTATTTGTGGGGCCATATGAAAGATATGGTATACCAAACACTACCAGAGACTGTTGAAGATCTTAGGAGACGCATTTTTGAGACAGCAGAACTAATTCGGAATAACAATGATATGTTATGTAGGGCACCCAGATCTCTCGTAAGAAGAGCCAGAATGTGTCTCGAGAGCAACGGTGGCCATTTTCAACAATCTTTATAGTGAATTAAAACTAAAATAAAAATTAATATTTAACTATTTGAGGTTAGGGATGTGCAGCTAATAAAATTCTTCGTTGAAATAAAAAATATATTATATTTCGTGTCCCATGGGACCTTCTTCAGAAAAAATAAAGTAATTCTTTAAGAATAAAAGTAATATTCCTGTAATATAAGAAAATACAATGAGTATATTAAGTAAAGTGAAAATATAAGATTTCTGATTATTAATAACTTACCATAATATAAGAACTCAAAACATATTCAAAATAGATGAGGTGGAATTAGACACACCTCAATAATTTAGTTATTTATAATCCATTTAGGAATAAATGTTATAAGAAAGTTTTACAAAATTCGTCACATGCCGTTGCAAAGCAGAAATAAAAATGGCGTTTGAAACAAAAGGGGAAGATAGCGCATGCGTTACATGACTATA